>JABWDY010018409.1:0-11193 GCA_013358455.1 Thalictrum thalictroides | reverse complement strand
CTCTCTCTCTCTCTGCGATCTACGAAGCTTGTTAATGGCGATTTAGATCTCTCTCCCACTCTCTGTTTCTCTCTCTTCGAAACTATTGAGTACCCATTTCGTTTAAGCTAGTTCTAATGGCAAATTCATTTCCAGAAGAAGTATTAGAACATGTTTTTTCATTTATTAACTCAGATAAAGATAGAAACTCAGTTTCTTTAGTATGTAAATCATGGTATGGGATTGAAAGATGGTGTAGAAATAAGATCTTTATTGGAAATTGTTATGCAGTAAGTCCAAAGATAGTAGTAAGAAGATTTCCAAAACTTAGATCTGTTTCATTGAAAGGAAAGCCACATTTTGCTGATTTTAATTTAGTTCCTGAAGGTTGGGGTGGTTATGTATATCCATGGATTATAGCTATGGTTGAAACTTATCCATGGTTAGAAGAGTTGAAGTTAAAAAGAATGGTTGTTAGTGATGAGAGTTTAGAGTTGATTTCTAAGTCATTTAAGAACTTCAAAGTTTTAGTTCTTTCTTCTTGTGAAGGTTTCACTACTGATGGATTGGGTGCTATTGCTTCTAATTGCAGGTTTGTTTTTCGTTTTTTTTTTCTTAAAGTTTATAACTTTTTTAGATTTCTGTTATTGGGTTTTGGTTTTTTTGAGCTGAAAGGTTAGTTTGAATGATTAATTAAGTAAAAAGATTAGATTTTTTTTTTTTCTTTATCTTTTGGAATTCTGGTTAATGATGTTTATTTTGTACAACCCTTCTTTTTGGGGGAATCCATTGTACTTAGTAATGGCTTTTTTCTCTTTCTGTAAGAGATCTAAAGTGGGGATTTTTTGGTAATTGAAAGAGTAATGTGGAATATCTAGTCAGGATCATGTGGTTTACAATTACATACATTTGTTTTGTTGTTGGAATGGTTATGATGTGGGGTTCGTTTGGCTTGAAATTTGGATTCAGATATTCTGTTTTCTTTCCCTTTACTTTGTTGTTATTATAATAAGTAGAATGCCTTTTGATTACATCAATGCTTTGACAGTATTCTTGTAAACTTGTATGATTGTATCTTGTTTGGTCACTAAATTATTTGGCAAAACATTACTTAAACTGAACATTTTAACTGTTTCTATAGTAGAATTTTATGTAGCATTTGATAGTTCTGTCCCTTTTTGAAAACTCGTGCAGATAGCTATAGAATTATTGATTTTGTGAAATTTTAATTATAAATAAAGTTGTATGAAAACAATGTTGCAACTTGCAAATGCATTTAGCTTTTGTTTGAAGTTGTTGACAATATACCATATAGATTTATGCTTTAATTTATCTAAACATTGTTATGCTGTTGCAGGAAATTGACAACACTGGATTTGCGGGAATGTGAAGTTGATGACCGACGTGGCCACTGGCTTAGCCAATTTTCAGAGAATTGCAATTCACTAGTGTCTTTAAATATTGCTTGCCTTGACGGGGAGGTGAACTTCCCTGCCTTGGAACGACTGATTGGAAGGTGCAGCAACCTGAGGAGCCTTAGGCTCAATCATGCTGTACCGCTTGAAAAGCTCCCCAACATTCTGTGCCGTGCTCCCCAGCTGGTCGATCTAGGTACTGGTGCCTTCTCGTCAGATGCTCGCCCTGACCTCTACACAAAGCTTGCCAGTGCCTTTACTGGATGCAAGGGGCTGAAGAGCCTTTCTGGATTCTGGGAGGTGATTCCTTCATACCTTCCAGCTGTATACTCACTTTGTGGTGGGCTCACATCCTTGAACTTGAGCTATGCTAGTATCCAAAGTCATGATCTCACTAAGCTGGTGAGCCAGTGTCAGAATCTGAAACGCTTGTGGGTAATGTTCCACCAAGTTCTCTCTTTCTGTTAACGTAGTTAAAATCTAATTCTATTCTCTGTAGAGGAAAAAAATGCTGCTTCTACACCTTGCCTGAACAAAGATGACCTGCAGGTATTGGATTACATTGAAGATAGTGGCCTTGAAGCTGTTGCTGCTTCTTGCAAGAACCTGCAAGAACTCCGGGTGTTCCCTTCGGAACCATATGATATGGACCAAAATGTTTCCCTGACAGAACAGGGTCTTGTCTCTGTTTCTGAGGGCTGCCCCAAGCTCCAATCAGTGCTGTATTTCTGTCGGCAGATGACTAATGCGGCACTTATTACTATCGCTGGGAATCGTCCTAACATGACTCGCTTTCGTCTCTGCATCATTGAACCGCGGACACCTGATCATTTGACTCTCCAGCCACTTGATGCAGGCTTTGGTGCCGTGGTTGAGCACTGCAAGGATCTTCAGCGCCTTTCTCTTTCTGGTCTTCTCACAGACAAAGTGTTTGAGTACATTGGAGCTAATGGTAAGAAACTCGAGATGCTTTCAGTAGCATTTGCTGGGGATAGTGACTTGGGGCTCCACCACGTGCTCTCCGGATGCAAGAGCCTGCGCAAACTAGAGATAAGGGATTGCCCTTTTGGTCACAAGCCCATTTTGGCTAATGCAATGAAGCTGGAGACAATGCGATCCCTTTGGATGTCTTCGTGCTCTGTGAGTTATGGAGCATGTAAGCTGCTAGGTCAGAAGATGCAAAAGCTCAATGTTGAGGTCATCGATGAGAGAGGGTCCCCAGATTCAAGACCTGATGATTGCCATGTGGAAAGGCTGTATGTTTATAGGACCGTTGCTGGTCCCAGATTTGACATGCCAGACTTCGTTTGGACCATGGGGGATGGGTCATACTTGAAGCGTTCTAGCTCTTGCTTGATGCTTTCTTAAGAGATCCAAAGTTGAACCAACAAGTTCTTGTGGAGGCATGTCTTGAGGCGAACTGACTGGTACTGGTTCCATTTTCTGTCCTTGTTTAGGTAATTTCTATCTAAATGCTCCTTATAACTGCAATAACCAAGGGAGCAAGGGAATATGAGGTTATAAAGTTTTAGGAAGCAGATGCCATTTCTTTTAATACATGGCTGCGCATGGAGAGACTAGTAGATATCAATAAGTACTTTGTTTAAATTGGTTGTAAAGAGCATGTTAGTGCTCATGTACTTTGTTATGCATACGAGAGCTGACTTCGCTAAGCAATGTATTTGTTAGTTGCAGTTTTATTTTCACTGCTCGGGAAATCTGTTGTAGCATGAATTAAACAATTTTTTTCTTGGAATTCTTTGCCATTTTTTTATACCAGAAATGTGTATTAATTACAGGGAATTACGAGTACAATGTCAACCATCAGGGATCATGGTCTTGCTCTATATGTCCTTGTTTCATCTCACTTAAGTCTTAACTTAATAAGAAGAGTTGGGATCACTTTTAAGTTTTTTTTTCTAGGGTTTGGTAGATCCCTGGAGAGTGTTTGCCTACTTAACTGCATAAGTGCATATACTGCAGAAGGTACTTCAAGTCTGTAACTTCATAATGTAAAATTAATTGTCATTGGGCAATACATGACTACTTCTTAGTTACCATTATTTTATGTTTATAAAAAGATCTCTGTTTAGGGTCACTCTGACACTTATGCTCAAGATAATGCCCTCTAAAAGTTACATAGAATTAGAACAGCTGTATGCAAGAATTACAAGTGGTGATTGATTAGATCTGATTTCACATGTGGTTCACTTAATTGCAAGAATCTGATCTGAAAAATTATTACCATCAGCAGCAGTAAATGCTGATATCATAGTATAGCAGTAAATCTATGTACTTATGTAGTGGTTCAAAACCCTAAAAACATAGTTTCCAAAATAACCATATGTAAATCATCAGGTGTGAAAATTAGACTGTTGTACCATGAATCTATGATCATCTTCAGTTGGGTAAAAACAATGAAAATTGGTGGAAGTTCTGTTTTTTTCCTCATTTCTGATTCAATAGTTTGTTGGGTTTATGTAGAAGACTGTCAATAAACACTTGGGCAATAAATGAATGTGTATCAGAGTTTTGATGAAGTCATGAGCACACTGGACACTGGTGTGAGAGAGAGAGAGAGCATTGAGTATTGTGCAGTACGAGATATTCCATAAGGACCACAACCTGTTTTCTTTTTTACCCCCCATATGACAATTTTCTTTCAAAAGTTATTTCCACATGAATAGAAAGAGAAAGAGCTGGTGACTTGGTGGTGAGTGAGTGCTGCTGGGTTTTCAAACCAAATAGCCACACCACTACAACACAATAGTCTCACAGATATGAAAAAGGAAAAGATGACAAAGGCAGAGACAATAACAATACATGTTTCAAAGAGTCACAGACTGACCAAAAGTAAAAACATCATGTAATCACTACTCAGTTTTTTTGGGCCACTTGTTTGGATATAATTTGATGATTTACTTAAAGGTTTATCAGCTTAGGGTTATTAGCAATATCTTGGAATCTAAATACAATCAGAACTTTTGTGTTTATGACTTTATATTGCATTTGGCATTCCACATTTCCCCTCTGTTGCTTCAATGCTACTAGAGTACTAGGCTTGATGTGAAGTTGGTCATAGCAACTAGCAAGTACTACTACACAAACATATTAACTTCTTACGTTGATGACAACACTACACTGCTTGTTTCAAGTCAAGAGCATTAGAGCATGCCCATGAAATTTGCAGTCAACCCTTTTAACTATTTCAAAATTTTGACATTTTTCTGATAAGTTGTAGGAGGTTAAGCTTTGGTCATCCAATCACCCTTTCCCCGATTCAATTCTCAAACATAGCACATATGCATCCCAAAAAATGAGAAAACTTTTCAGTTTTGCATTCTCAAAGTTAGAAATCTATTTAACAAACATAGAAAATTAAAATGTATGTGAGATTAACACAACAAATTTAAGTGGTTTGTAAGAAAATTTGTTATTGTATTATGGAACCACGTTTAAACTGATGGATTAAGTCATCACAGGCCCGGGTATCAAGCATTCAAGCTAAAGTGCTAAACCCACAAAATGTGTGAAACATAAAGTCCAAAGTAACATTACAGCTCTGGACAACATTTTTCGGGTTGGTTGCTTTAGTAAAGCACTAATTCTTAAGCCTAAACATGAACAAATGCTTCAGGCCTGCAGTGGTCTCTTTTGTTCGTCTTTCTTAGTAGGCTGAAATTTTCATTTTGAAGCCCATGAACTAGCTAATTGGGCTTCTGGAGATACAAAGATTGGGACAACAAAAAGTAAGATTCAAGATGAAAATTTATTCCCTACTCAGAAACTATTTTTGAAAAGTATTGAACTATGTTTATCCCTTGGGAAATGTTAAATTCAAAGTAATTATAGCAGTTGTCACTATAATGGCCACTCGCCAGTGCACCCATATTACTTGAACGATAGAAATACAGGTCCTATAAATTATAAAACATCCACTGATATCCAAACTAATCTCAAAGCTATGAGAAGCCATACCTACTGTTGTGACCAAAATTTTTGGTACAACAGTGTGTGAGCTCCAAATGTCCCATATATTGACTGAAAATCAAGCTAAAAATTACTTGACAAAACATACATCTGTAAATCTGTAACAAACCTGATTTCTGTTTGTGTGTGGGTGGATGGGGGCGTGAGCAGAAATCAGCTGAATGTGAACAGGTCTGACTTCCGATATAGCAAATGCAGGCTTGAACAAAATTGCATCTTCTACTAACTCAGGAAGAAAAAGACAAAAAAACTCGCTGCTCATGCCCCCTCTTGTGTGTTTCTTGAGTATGTAGTATTTCGTTGTCAGCTGTGTCTGTACACAAATCAGTTGCTATTTCTTTTATGTAATTGCCACCAATCCCAATAAATCGTCTTCTTCGGCAGATACCTCTGGAGTTGAGCCTGGATTGCGAGATCTTGCTGAAAAAGTATCAAGGGATGGAATGTTAGCATATAGCATGGATTGGATATCCCAAGACTGTACTATCTTAGACTGGGTTGACACGTTGACACAATGGGAAATTCCAATCCAAAGTAGCAAATGTTCATAAAAAATACCAGTTAAAGGACCAAATTAATTAAATATATTTTATGTTGAACAAAATATAGTTACTTCCTCCAATTTTATAATTGGTTTTCACAATAATTTCTGCTCAGTAGGTTTTGGAGGGAAGAATAGCATTGCCAAGTACCTAAGCACAATGGGATGAAGTATACCAGACAAAGACTCGAGAATAAAAATGAATGATAAGAAACAACAGCAACTACAATGGAACTTTTTCTGATTGGTTCTCAAGAAAACAGTACAATAAAATATTAAACCAAGTGTTAAACTCTTTTTCAAAATCCCAAAAGTCGCAACTAGAATGAAGAAGCAAAAGAACTCACCGGTAACATTTGTAATCACATTTGTACTCTTTTGTGCAGCAAGCGCTTTTAACTTGTTTCCTGTAGCTAATAAAAGCAAACTCCTCATATGCTGCTTTTGTTCCTTCAAACTAGCAGTCTTTGCCAAAGCTTCTTCAAAAGCAAGCAAGTCAGGAGGTGCAATGCACGGAAGAGAAAGTAAAAGCTGCAATCCACCAACACAGGAAACATTCCAGCATCAGAAACTTTGGTTTGAGTACAAGTTTGTTTATAAAATATCATACAATTATAAGTTAAATAAACAACAGTACAACCACAAAATAGCAAGTCAAATTTAAGCATTAAGGCCTTTCAGATTAGAACATAAACAAACCTGTCTAGGAGCAGGATCTCTACCAGCAAGATGTACAAAAATTTCACGACAGAGACCAACAAGATCTGCACTAGCAAAAGCGTTTGACTCAAGGGACAACCCTTGGATAATCGCATAGAACAGATCTTTAGCAACAAATTCTTGGAGCTCTAAATTATTTGTTGAAATAGCTAGAAGAACCACAGATCCGCAAAAGGATGCAACTTTAGTTACAGCTTCTCCATCTGTCCATGAAAATGCTTCTATACTTATTTGCAGTGCAGGCATTGCTGAACCTCTATGCTTGAGAAGAAAGCTGCAAATGATTAATGCTATTAGACTACACGACAACAATAGCCCAAAAGCATCACATATCAGAAAGGACACACGGTGGTAGATGCTAGAATTATGATGGATCAAGTTTCATAAACTTACGCAATCAAAGAGTTTGGGACAAACGCGTCCACATCTTTTAGAGAAGACTTCTCAATGTTGCTCGTATGTCCTATCTGTTCTGCAGAAGGAAGCCCACTATTCAACCCGGGGGAAGCTAAAACGGAAAGGAGAGAACATAACTCACGACTTAGATCGCGCAGTAACTTCTCCTCCATCACTTCCACCTTCAGGTCTGTTTTACTGAGATTTGCAGATATATCTGGAACCTGTGCTCTACCTTCGTGTAGAAGATTGGACCATGAACAACTAAGAGCCTTCTGACAGTGAAGAAACAAAGGATGCAAGAACTTTTCAATCCATGCTTCCCATAGATCCGATGGGCAGTGTTTGATCAAGGGTGTTAAAACCTGATGAATAAGCTGTTTTATATGTCTGAACTCCATTGATTGTATGTTCTCCACAAGTGCAAGAGCAACAACATGACTTTCTAAGCATTTGAAAAAGGAATCCCCAATGGTAGTAGATAAACCCAAAACATTATACCTGCAACAATTTAAAATGTGTAAGTAACTACGGATGACTTATTCAGAGGTATTGGAACAACCTTAATAAAATGAGATCTCATTGTCAGTTAAAAGAGTGTGTGAAAAGACTAATCCTTTCTGGTTAACCTGGAGACTCATCCATGAAATTTCAAGATGGACTTTGCCTGTAATGAAGAAAGTTTGACAAATGAATGCATTTCAAGTATAACAAAAATGTTACAGTTTCTATAGAAAGTTCACTTATATGAACAATCTGTTTCCTAAACACACAATCCTTAAGAAAGGTTTCACAAAAGAACTCCATCAAGAATTCCAAATGACAGTTTATGCAGTAGACCTCCGAAAGTGTCCAAATAATTTTGAGATACTGTATGAATTTATAGAAAATGAAAAGAACATAACCATAGCAGAATATATTCAAACTGCAAGAAGTACTCCAACATTTTCATCGAAATTGTGAAACCTTGGAACGGCAACTTACCCACTATCTCTGATACCTTTCAACCAATTCCTTATGTCATTTTCATTCAGCGCACAATGTCCTGCAGTGCTAATGTCAATCTGAGACTCATCTTTAAACGCTACCGAACCCTTGGACACTTTAGAACTTCCTTCCCCAAGAAGACTGGCTTGCTCAACATTACTCATGCTCAATGCTGCTTTCAGCTCTCCTGGTAATGCTTGAGTTACTGATTGAGACCAAAGAGCATGTACAGCACGAAGCAGCTGCATTTTAGATGTTTAAATGGAATTTGTTAGAATCATAGTAAATGATATATACTTTCCTGCAAACTAATACTACTTAAAGGTACTATAAAAGATTTTGACGAATCTCTCATATGTGCTTTTATCACATCTACTTCCTACAATTTGATTTCGAATTTTCTGCCATAACCAGCTAATTTTAGGATGTAAGTTGTCACCATATGGGGCTTATTTGTTTCAGTTTCGTATTCCATCTCATTTATCAATTCAAGTTGTTTATCTTCTTTTTTTATTTCTTTCTAATAAGACAGTGGATTCAATATTTTAGTCATATGGCTAGACAATAAGCAATGATTTCAAATGTTTTAACCTCGTTCAAACAAAATCTGTTGTTACTATATTTATAGCACGTCTAGTATAGCAATTTATTTGAATCTAATGACGCAGAATGTAAATTCCAACTCTGTTACAAAAATGAGGAAATACGATATCAATTCCTTGTGGAGTAACACTTACCCTTAAGAGTGGAGGCAACATCCAAGACAAATGAGAAGCCATCGGATGTGGATGCATAGAGTTGGTACTTGGCACATTTGGATTGTTTTTTCTGATTCCACTTCTTTTGAGGGCCCTTTCGAAAAATGTCACAGTATGGAAAAGGGACCACATAAATGATGTATCTGAGCACAAGCGAACAAGACCTATAGGATCAGATAAATAAGCATTTTGCCATTCTATCAGCGTCCATTGTTTGCTTAGAGGTTCAAGTAACCAGGCCAACACTTCTTGTTGTTGTTGGATCCTACATCAAAGAATACATTTTGGGGAACTCATATCACAATGAAATTTAAAGGCAAAGACCTAGAAATGAACGCCAAGCACAACATGAGGATATGTCAGATAAATCAACCATTGGTACAAAATTACCCAGCAGAGGATGCCATGACAAGAAAAGCTTCCCCTAGAAGATTATGCTCCGCACGAAGTAGGCGGCCCTCACTTTGCAGATAAGCCATGGTGTCAGCAATTCCCTATAATATTAACAAAATTATGAAGCAACACTAAGTAGCAATAGTGAAACCTCTATACATTCTATGATACGTTCTTCAGATCTTAGCCACATATCAATGCATCAAGGCCAGACTATGTCTTTACACATACACACACACACACCATTTTGTATAACACTAAGGGCTGTGATATTTTGGCATGCAAGTGGACCTTTCGAAAGATAATTATGATTTCCCTAATTTTAACAGCCTAGACCAAGTTAAAAAGAAACGAAGAATGTTCAGAAGAAGACCGACAAACTAACAGTGTATAAAGATATATCAGAACTCAGAAGTGAGTCAAACAAAAACAAAAAATGCAGAATAAACCTGACAAAACACAATTGATGAATAATAGTCTTGAAGCCTCGAGGGAAGGCGAAAGGTCTTCAGCAAAAACTTCTTTGTAGAGATAAAAAGTGATTACAATGCTCTATGGAACCAGTCTTTATATGCAACAGTTTGTTGCTTCACAAGATAAAGAGAAATGGAGAGATTTTTACTTGGATTTAGAAACTATTTTGACTCTTAACTTCTTTCCTACACACATCAGGTTGCTCAAAACTGAAGAACGACATAATAGAAAGACAGAAACTAGCAATTAAAAATTTAAAATCAAAGGAAAACAGCTCAAAGGGTGTGCAATGTCTCGGTCAAATGCAAGCTCCACTCAGACAAGGTCAGACCTAATACTACTCGTTTGAACATGTCACTTAGTCATGGATCCTGTTTCCCCAAAGGTTCAATTCAAACATGGTATAATTTCATTCAATTCAAACTGGTTTTTCAAAATCTTGTTAGTCAAATGATACTAACCTTCATATGAGGCAGAAGGCTTTTGTCTGCAGTCTTGGCAATGTGGATAAATGAGGTACAGATCTGCAACCTTGCATGTCGAGCATGGTTTGCTGGAGTGTCCTGTCAAGTAGTAAAGTCATTAACAGAAAAGTGTAACCCGCCAAAAAGATACATGCCAAAACAGTTGGTTTTCAGTACAAACATGCCGTGGAAGTTTACCCAAAAAAAGTAAAAACAGAAATAAACAAATTCAAAAAATACCTTAAGAGTGATTGGAAGCAATGTCAAAAGCTCAAAAAGTTTATTGATAACAACACCGGCTGCATCAGGAACATGTTTCAGATAGGGACCCAATGCATGTAAATAATGTCCAAGGACTTGTGCAAGTGCTGGCTCAGTCCATTTCAGAGAAAGAAGCTGATGCAGTATACCTACAGTACACAAATAATAATTATTCTTATAACGATTAGATCCAATAATCAATTAAAGTTTTTTTCAACTAAAAAAAAACTATTAAATCTAATAATATAGTAACTCAATGGACAACCTTCGAAAATTTTGCATGCTGCAAGTTGATTTTCAGAACTGCCACCCACAGGATCAGTTGATCCCTCAAACGTTGTACTAACAACCAATTCTAGCGCAGGTTGCATGCTTTCCATTATAGGTAATTCCTGAGCATTGGTAGACACGTATATGAGGCAAAAACGAAATGGAATAGAGAAGGTGAATGCAAGCATCATGATGAAACAAGTACTCTTGTGAGTAGCAACGAAGGACCTATATAACCTTGTGTGACTTGTGTCCACATTCATTGACAGACTCTTTCAGGCAATTACATAGGGTATTAATAACAGACCTGAGAAGGTACTGCAGCACGCGAGAGGCTCGTAATGATTGTATCAATTCGATCTGAAATCCTAGCTGCGGCTACAATGGGCTTGTGGGATGTGATGAATCGGATAAGTTCCAGCTGCAGTAAGAACTTCTCAATGAGACCAAAAAATGAGTACACGAATATTCATCTATTTATAGCACAATTCAAAACCACCAAACTCATTACAATAATCCCATTCAAAATGAATATGTATTTAACT
>JABWDY010018376.1:964-12769 GCA_013358455.1 Thalictrum thalictroides | reverse complement strand
AACATTTTTAAATTTTTAAATTTAAGTGCTCGTACTTAGCAAGCCATGGATGTCAAAAACATCTTCCCGTAGTTTTGCATAATCATAATGTAAGAAAAGATGTAGCTGGGTCTTCAGATCACCAATATAAAAGAAAAAAAAAAACATACATTCCAAAGTGAAGGTGATTCAAAGGGAGGTGATATGGGCTGTATCTGTAAGCTCGATGCACCGAGGAAAAGGACTGCAGCTTAATTCTTATCTTCTGCCACACACCCACACTGTAGCATTTGAAAACTATGAGGAAATATTGATAAAACCTGTTTTGAATTGTCTTCAAAGATTACTTTACAAAACTTCTCCTCTGGAACCACTCTGATAGTCAATTCTACAGCTAATAACAATGCCTCCGAAAAATTGTAGACTGAATCCCTTGCATCTGGACCATATTAACAAGCACTTTACATCATTTCTTCTGACCGCAACAGAAATGCACAAGTTTCTGTCACTAAAGAAAGCAACGTCAACATTAGATAAATTCCAGGAACTGGAGGGATCCATGAAACTGTAGTTTGACTGCAAGGATGAAGAACAATCATCATACTTTATCAACGATAATTTCCTTACTGTTCAAGAATATTAATGACCAAAGTTGGTTGGAGAAAATAAGATAAATGTCATTACAATCTTTGGTTTGGAAAGAAAAATTATATAAACACCCAAATTCCAGTTTTTCAAAGCAAAAGAGAACTGTTCTGGTTTCGAACTTAAAGTGGAGATAACAGAAAAAGTTCTTACCAAAAATATGAGAACCACAGATGCTATACTAAAGAGCCCAATGATAAGAATGTTGAGACAGGGTTAAGAAGTGGGCGCGGTAACACAAGCAAATCAAAAGATTGAGAAATAGCCCTGTTATGTGTCTCATGAACGTCAATACTTAGTATCCATTCCGAAAATATTACAAAAACAATTTGAACCTTTAAAGTCTAACCAAGAAGGACATGAATTCAAGAAATAATGAAATTTATCAATGAATTCTGATTGGGTTTAAATCCCCAACTATTCTTATATTGGTATAAAACTGAGATGATTCGTGATTTCAAAACAAGAGTCAGTATAAAAGCATAGGCGTGTTCACAATCAAAAGAAGTAAATCAATAATGTTCACTAAGAAAGCAAAATGTACCTGTTACGATGTTTGGAGTTGAACCACACTATACAATTCCAAACCATCTTTGACAAAAAAAGAGTTTACACACCAGTGTGACCTATTAAATCAATAGCAAACAAATAAAAATATCTCATTTGTAAATTACTAAATCCTCTTTCACTGCTTAAAAATGTGAAATAAATTGTTCAGACAAAGTAGATTACATCCGGATTACGAACTTGGATGATGCCTTCAACTTTTAGAATTGTAGGGCGAAACCCATGCCTCTACACATTCAACCAAGCATCAGGTAGACTTCCGGACTAATGAGGCTCAGCTCCTTTATGCAGCGTAGAGGGAAGCGGCGTAAATGACCCACACTACTCAAATAATTCCTCTTTAGCTTGTAGGCACTCAAGGGTAGTCCCCTGAACCACTACTATTCTCAAAGAGGTAGAACACTGATATTCAATGCAAAATTAAAAGTAAAAAACAAATCAATCTTTCTAATACTGTATATGGTTGTTTTCAATACTCATAGTGATCATCAAGATAATACGTTTCAAACACAACCTCAAGTGATAGCTAGTGGTAGATGCAATAACAAGATGGTGTCCAGAAAGAATACTTGACGCTTCCCAAGGAGAAAAAAGGAACTGGCATTCAAGTCCAGGATATAACTGGGTTATAAGAATTTTTATGACAATTATCTAAATTTCGATAGTGAAATATATATAGAATATTCACTTCATTTATGTATGACATATGTACCGAATAATGGTATTCATTGTGAGTATGTCAAAAAAAAAATTCAATTTCCGAACAGGCCCTCTGAATCTCAGAACAGCCCAGACAGGAAGCTTCTATCTATATGTGAATTTATAAACATTTCACCCTAAAAGCTAAGCCTAGGGTAAAGGAATTCACATGCTACCTGGTATGCTTTATACAACACTCAGAAAGAGAGGCCAGCCTGCATAACAACCTCCTGGATGACCATGAGTAAGAGGCAGGTTCAGATTAGGCCATCGTAACAGCAACTGGAGGAAGAGCTCCACTGTGAAAACTGAATAATTTATCTGCATAAATTTACAACATAACCATTCAACAAGCATTTAGTCATTGCTAGTTTCAACTTCTCTATCCTTCATTCCTCTCAATACTTTCAGTTATGTCTATCTTTCATGAGATGTGTCATGCAAGATAAACAAACTCAGTTCAAGCGACGACAGATTAACAAATTTATGAAATTTGACTTCCAAAGAGAGGCATTTAAAAGAAGAAACATCCAAGAAGGTTATGTATGGACTAGTAAAACATACTTTGCAAACAATATGATCTGGGTAACCTTCACGAGGTTGGTCATCTGCTGAGGGATTCAGGAACTAAATACATACCCAATCCAAGTATTTCGATCGCATACCTGAAAGAGGAAACAATGGTAAACACTGTCAAACTATGAAGAAAAAAGTAACATTGAGGTAAAGGTTAAGTAACAATGTAATAACATACAAGCTATGAAAAATCATTAAGGAAACGCAACCTGGATTCATCAAATCCTGATTTGATTCTGGCATTCTGCCTTGATCTTCAAACTCGGCCGTGTTTACCTTTAAAGTTTAAACAAATCCCAAAAGAAAATTCACCAATAATCATTGCATGAACAAGAACCATTCTGAAAGTGGTGAAACCGACTAATATCCCGCACAATGATGTCTCTGTTGGTCATGTCAGATATAAGTTTGATAGCAACATGACAATCTCTGCAGATCCGAAGATTCTTGAAAATCCGTATTGGTTTTGCAGGTTGTGTGCTTATAAGGGAATAGGCAAGAGCCAACCTTTCACTGTGATATAGGAGGCTTTCTCTTTTCTCCCTCTCTGTAACATCATGGAGAACACTGTCGGTGTCAGGAACATACCCTGCCAACATCAATTTATAACTGACTTCATCCAGTTTTTGGTAGATCTCTTTAATCTTTGGATGGGATATATCTTTTGGCAGAAACACATGAACTTGGCCATCAATCTCTACCCAGCTGCACCCTGGTTCTTTCTTTACTCCTTGACTTGACATCCTTCCCCTAATCTTTGCAACATCTCCCCATCTTCCTTTAGCCGCATATATATTGGACAGCAGTATGTATGTTGCATCCATTTGGGGTTCAAGATCAAAAAGTTTATCTGCCGCCTTTTCCGCAAACTCTACATTTCCATGCCTAAAGCATGCCCCAAGAACTGTCTGCCAGATCAAGGAATCAGGGGTGTCAGTCATTTTTTCAATCAAAGTTTCAACTTCCTGAAGTTTTCCAGCTCGGCCAAGGATGTCCACCATACATGCATAATGTTTGAGTGTAGGACTAATTCCATAAACTTTGCTCATTGAGTCAAAGTGTTTCTTCCCATCTTCAATCAAACCCACATGACTACATGCCGAAAGGACACCAATGAAGGTAATTCCATCAGGTGTTACACCCTCATTTAACATATTCTCAAATGAATCAAGAGCCTTCTTTCCACGTCCATGTTGTGAGTACCCACAAATCATTGTGTTCCATGAGACTATATCCCGTGATACCAAGCAATTGAATACAGCCTCTGCTTCCTCTATGCAACCACATTTCCCATACAAATCGACAAGTGCACTCATAATAAACGTGTCATCTGAGTGACCAGCCTTAATAATTCGAGAATGGAGCTGCCGCCCATTTTCTAAAGCAGCGATGCCAGTGCAGCCTCTCAAGCAGCTGGCGAGGGTAGACTCATTGGGGAACACATCCTCTCGCTGCATCTGACGAAAATATGTCATTGACTTCTCCCCCTGGTTGACATTTGCATATCCAGTGATAATCACAGTCCAAGCGAATACATCTCTTTCTTTCATTTGTTGGAAAACAGCATGTGCATCTTCCAAGGACCCACACTTTGTGTACATGTCAACTAGAGCTGTTCCCACAAAACCATCATTGCTGAGGCTGTTCTTAACAATATGTCCATGGAGTTGCTGACCCAAGCAGATATTTGACAAGGAAGAGCAAGACCTTAAAATGCTGATATATGTGTACTTATTGGGTTTGTAACCTTCCACAAGCATCTGACTGAAGATTCTTGGTCCTTGGTCACAAGAGTCCCCATCGTGAAACCCAGACAAAAGAGAATTCCAGGAAACAAGATCCTGCTCTATCATGGCATCAAACACCCTGCAACCATCTTCAATGGACCCAATTTTCATGTACATTGTGACAAGGGCATTACTAACTGAATTATCCGATTCAAATCCTAATTTGCAAATGCAGGCATGAATACTGCCGCCATATCTTAAGTCATTTAATGCAGTAGCAGTACAAACAAGACTAGCAACAGTATATTGATTTGGTCTAACACCAGTTTGCATCATTTCACTGAAGAGCTCGGATGCTTCACAATTGTAACCTTGCTGATCAAGGCAAGAAATTATTCCACTCCAGGACACAACGTCGGGATTTTTTATCTTAACAAAGACCTTGTATGCATCTTCGGCAATCCCACACTTGGAATACATGTCAACAAGAGCACTACTTACGAATCCATCAAGCTTAGTCCCGATTTTGACTACAAGAGAATGAATTTGCTGGCCTTTTCTCAGATTCCCTGATATTGCACAACCTTTGAGGACACTGGACAAAGTGTATTCACTGAACCTAGTTTCTGACTCTGTCATTCTATTAAACAGTTTTAAAACTTCTTCACCGTCACCCATCCGAGCATATCCACTAAGCAACGCATTCCACGATATAGCATTCTGCTCGGGCATACAGGAGAGCACACTCTTTGAAAGTTCCATTTCACCACATTTTGCATAAAGGTCAACTAGAGCAGAGCCAACATATACATCTGATAAGAATCCCATTTTGATCACTTCACCATGCACCTGCTTCCCAATCTCCAACACAAAGCACATAGAACATGCTTTTAAAACAGTAGCAAAAGTAAAACCATTAGGTAGAACACCTTCCCCACGCATCAGATAATATGTATTAACACCCTCAATACCATTTCCCTCAGAAACAAACCCTGCAATCAATGCAGTCCAAGAAACAACATCTCTTTCAGGCATTTTATCAAGCAAATAACGCGCTGACTCAAACCTTCGACATTTTGCATACATATTCACCAAACAAGTCCACAAATGAGAATCAGGCTCTAAACCACTTGTTATCAAATTCCCATGCACTGCTTTTCCATCTCTAAGATTCCCTTTTGAAGCACAAGTTTGTAACATATAAGAATAATTTTTTAATCTCTCCTTGCAGTCCCAATTCCTCTTAACTGAAGCTGCTTCTCTTCCTCTTGTTTCAACATTACTAACATCATTCATACTAAACAACTTGGGTTTTCTCTGTAATCTTTCAAACTGAACTGTAACATTCATATTTACATTTTTAATCAATGGGATGCTTTTATTTTCACCCAGAAACTCATTCCAATGAAAATTTCCTAATGGGGGTGTTTCAGAAATCTCAAAAACACTAATTGGTGATGGATTACACGCCATAAACCTCTTCTTAGATACTCTGTGAAGTTGAAAACGAGTTGGGGTTATAGAAAAGTTGGGAAAAACAAACCACCCACGATAATTACATGGAATGCAAAGCATTTCTTACTAAAACATTACAAGAGAATTTGAAAAGTGAAGAAGTTTAATGAAAAATCTAGTTAAATGAATGCGAATTTATAGATTAATTAGGAAAAAAATTCGATTTTTAAGCTGGCTTCTTTGCGGGCATTCGTTGTTGTGTAGAGAGAAAGAAAGAGTTGTGGTGGTAATATGGACTGGATATTTTCTGTTACAACAATAAAATCGGACCCCCAATATCATGGGCCCAAGAGAAGTATGTATAATAGTATAAGCCCATAAAATGGTTCTATGGTCTGAAGTCTGAACTCTGAAGAAGCAGACCTGTCAAATAAGAATAGAGAACAGCAGGTGATGTGAGGACCATAAAAAATTTAATCTGTGTTTCTTTTAGTCTCTGTGGTGTGTGTGGGACCAATTAACAGCTGACATGTATTATAAATTAGGTGAGAAATGACCATTTAGACCAACCCGTAAGATAGATGGGGAGGAAATTTTGAGGAAGAAATGAGTTGAGTTAGAGAAAAAAAAGACCCAAAATCAATGGACATATACCATAGTGATTATTTGAGTCATCAATTCTACATCACATACACTACATTCTTTTAAATCCTTAAAAATGATCGACATTGTATAAATGAGTGTCAATAAGTAGTAAATCCCTTTTTCTTGTATTTCTTATATCAAAAGAGCCCCCTATAGATCATACCTAAATATCTAATTGAAGTATTCATATCAGGTCATCCATAGTTCAGTGAGATCAAAATCAAGTCAAATTGAAACCATATGATTCCCAATGTTGAATGTTGCTTTGATGCATATCTCTAGGAAATGCATATTCAACTTTTAAGATGCAATGATACAACTCCAAAGCAAAACAAAAACAAGATTGAGTCCATTATGGATTAGAAAGTAACTTAATCTTTGTCACAGTGTCACGCCAACACTGATACTACTTGTGCATCAGGGTATCATACTCGTCTTAGGAAGGACCCTCCTTTCCTGCAATGGGCAGGTGAAGTTTCGCCACACAGCTTTTCACCAGAAGTAATCTTCATATAAGCAACTTTAAGCTGGCTTTACATGAAATCCTCTTCCAGTTCCTGCAACGACTTGTTTGCTGATGCAACTTGTTTGTTAGATGTCATCTTTTCTGCAACCATCAGGCCCTTGTAGCTTCTTATCTCTGCCTGCTTCTCCCTTTCAAGCCTCTCCATCTCCTCACGCCGTTTCTGCGAAGACATGACCAAAATAAATTTAGAATTTTCCATGAAATTCTTTTCGAGATGAGTATCCCAACAATGTTATTTGGAAAGCATATATATTAGTAATGAATAACTAACAACCCAGTGTATCCAAAACCATGAACAAATCCCCATATTTGGTTTGTGAATCGGCTCTCGTCACAACCATTATGAGTTCTGTACTGACAAAGACAAGTTGCTTGCATCCCCATAATCTCCAAACAAGTAAAAGTGCAAGTCCTTTGCTAAAGCAACATCGCAGTTTAACAAAATGTGCACATCAACCACAAAGACACGTGTCAATCCATGTGTTTGCACATAATAACCCTTTATATGCAGCCTGGTCTAAACATATATGTCTATTCTTTACATATAGACTAACATTACACGTGCTTCTTACATGTGTTTCATCGACTTATCTTTTATATATGAAAGTAAGGTGTAACTGGTATTTAATGTGGTGAAGGCAATAAGGTTGGGAGCTGTAGGTATAATTGGAAGGATTCTGGAAATTGTGACGTGACTTAAACTCGAATGTCAAAAACATTTAGAATGGCTTTTTCTAAGTGTAGTTTGTGGGTTTTTTTCTACTATTATAAATAACTCTAACTAATTATAGAAAGAGATACAAAGAATGAACATAACAGGGAAAAAAAACGAAGGAAGGAACTAACTGTTCAGTAGTATATCCCAGTTGAATATGAGATCCTGAAATTTAAATATCTAACTCCTTCAATTAACTCAACAGGTTGCTGTATAATGGGTATTTCCTTTAAAATTGAATGAATATTTTTTGGTACAATATAACATGTCATGGTTAAGATTGGGCAATTTTAAAATTTTGCAAGGGCATTTTCAGAACTGAAATTGGAGACAGAACAACAAAACTTACATTCGATGAGCCAATTATCTTTATAAAATTATAAGTATTAAAAATGCCTGATTTGTAGTAGTTTTTTTTTTTTATAGTTAGAATTATTTCACCACATCCCTTTCAAGCTTCAACCCATGAAAATGGGATTCAATCCCAAGACAAAGATTCGATCACTGAAGTCAAGCAGATTTTTCCCAATCCTTAAAAAGAAGGGTGCACCTAGAGCATATTCTCCTCTTGGTAATCATGGGGGGAATCTGGTTGAACACAAATCCACGTAATGTTTAAAGGGTATTGTCTAAAGTGCACGAGGAGACTCGAGATTATGTATATACATAGGAGACCATTGCGGGTTATTACTGTCTGTTTCTTGTTTTCCTTGAAGGGACTATAGATCATCTCACAATACACACTTCTTCAATGGATATTACTGACATAAATCATTACCAATAAAAAATATAAAACTTTCCACTTTAACAATCTTCATTCAGAAAGATATCATAGTCTTAGATAAAATGCCCCTAAAATCTCCATCGTGGGATCATCTTTATCAAAAACTTGATCCACCAAGAGAACCCCATGAAAAAGGGAGGGGAGCAAGGAGAGGGAGGGAAAAAGATACGTAACACCTTCCGTTTGTTGGGAAACAAGTCAACTTCTTAAGTTAATATTATTAAGTTGATATAGAAAGATCGACTTACTTTATCTCTCATCAGGAGCTTTTTCTCTGCTCTCTCTGCCGCATTAACTGCCTCTCGCTCAGCTGCACAATTAGACACATACCGTTCATGCTGAAAAGGGTAAGCAATTCTTCAAACGTATGGTTCATTAACATAACTTTCAATATAGTTTAGAAATATGTGAGGTTAACAAAAAGAAATATTATAGGGCAGATACAATGAGATTCCACTTCCAACTTCACCGACATATTAATATAACAAAATAAAACCATTCTTCAAAAATGATGCTTAACCAAGTCAGGCCAAATACATGCCCAGAATTCGGACAAAAGTTGACATGTTACATACAACAAATATGTATAAAAGCAACGTCAATAACTATGATGCCCATCAAGATCACGTAAAAGACAGGTTAAAATCATCAAATTTACCTTTCAAGTCAGGCTTCCTTTCCACCTTGGTCTTGTTCAATCTATTGACAATCTCGTTAATGCGTTTTTCAACTCTAACAGTGCGGACCTGCACAAGCAATATGTCTAAGAACTTGGGAGGTGATAAGTATGTAGCTTTGTATACGTATATTGAAGAATAAGACAGTATGAAGATTAAGAAAAACACTAACCATCTTAGAATTGTGGAAACCAACTTGCCCAACATCCATTGAAGCAGTCTTCTTCAAATTGTACCAAGGGGTATAGACAACGTCAACATTGTTCACCTTGTTGCCTGCCAGGTACTAGTATATTAGATATGACAGATTTTTATATTGGGGCAACAAGAAAACCAAAGGATTCAAATATCATTTGTACGAAATGGAATAAAATTGGCTTACTAAACATAACTCATGTTTATGTAAGAATCACACAAACATGTTTATCTTGTCAGATAACTGTAATAGATGTCCGGCATATAGGCAAAGGTCAACTAACAAAGATACATCAGAAAACTTAGTTCAGACGCTGAAAGATATATATTAGCAAATTTATCTAGTCCTTTTCATAAATAGACGTACCCGAAAAAAAAAATTTAAGGGTGTAGTTAGGATCAGTTTTTTGAGAAAAAAAACCATATAACCATAAACTTAAAATTTCAGACAAAAAATACATTCACCCAACAACCTCCCTTCTTCCAACACCCTTCCTCATTCCACCACTCATCTTCCATATCTCTCCTCCTAGATAAAAGAAAGAAAACACCCTAAATAAAAAAGACCGTTTCTGAAGTTGTATATTTAAAATATATACCAACTGAGAAGCTGGTAAATTTGCATATTGGTGTCTAGTATCCTTAATAAGAAGGCTACCCTCAATGTACAGGAATCGCAGGATGTGAACTGTTTTGTATTTGTTTATTAATTTTTGTTGTGTAGCCCTTAACATTAATTTTGTCTTCATCCAGGAAGAAGTTTGCAACCTACTAAGGTTATCTTGCACTACTCCTCCAGCTTAAAAGAGATACAGAATGAGTGTGTATAGAATAAAATCATGCCCAGTGGCAATTCCTAACCAATCGTATTAAACTTGTGATAATACAATAGTGTAAAACGTAAACAGTTACAGCATTTAGCAATTGCCTTGGATAGAATTTGCTTTCACAAGCTGAGCACAATCCTCCAGTAAACCCTCACTTATATTGTCGATTGTCTGGCCCTTGTTTAGCCTAACATAAACATGGGCAGAAGACATTTTGTCCACATGGAACCTGCAATACACACAACCCGTCAAGCAAGTTCAACGAACTTGATAGATGCATATATTGAGATGTGAACCAAACAGATCTACTTCAAAAGAACAAGATACAACCTTAGAAGATATAACTATTTCACTTTGAAGAAAAAACAATAAGGAAAAAAAAGTGAATGGCATAAAAAATTTGTAGAGAAAGAACAAAACGAAATGACTCTGCACAACTTTATGTCTTTATTTGTTTTTTAATTGTTCCACGCTGAAGGTAAGCTCATAAAGCTCACAGTTACGGCTTAAGAAGATACTACAGAAATAATTTCAAGCTCAGAATAGGAACATTCAGTATGTTTTCTATTCGTTCCAACTTGTGTGTCATCAGCAAAAATAAAGGACTCCATTTCCATGTTAAAATCTTCAAGATCGCTAAGTCCCATTGGCCATTGCCATCCTAAATCTAATACCTTTTGATTTTAGCCTCCAAAACTAGGGATTAAGAGGTTTGTAGAATAAAAAAAAATGACCCATAAAAAAATCTATAACTTTTCAAACTTCAAAATTCCAAACACTACATTTCTGATTTCTCCTCCCCTTCAAACACTCATCTTTCTTTTTAGTTCCCCAAACTTTGGTACACTCGACACACAATGTTCAAATCCCAACACAGAAGCCTTATTGATTCCTAACACAGGCTAAATAAAGTGGTGTAATGGAAAAACATTACCTGAAGCATACTAGTGACTTCAATAATAAACAGTAAACAAAAATATATTTAACAAAAAAAGTAAAAAACCATATCTTAGGGAGAAACAGCAAAGATACTAAGCATCAAAGCAACAGCTTAATACCACTTTCCTAATGTGTGTCTATCACCGGATCCATTTATATTTTATACTAAACCATCTTTATCCAATTACCCCCAACGTAAACTATGCATCTATATCAAACCTATTCCTCACAATGATCTGCACACTTCCATAATCTTCCACTCCGACACCTCGATGCAAAGATGCACCTATTCCATTTCCACCTAATAATGTGACTGCATTTGATTGTGTCTAAGACTATCAAGCACCATTTAATGGAATATGCTACAGCAAGCCAGCTAAAGAGCATTAAATTAGGGAAACATTGTCTTAATTGATTTCTTCCTCTTCTGTAAGCAAGAACAAATGTAAATAAAACCGTAATTTGTGTTGGAGTAAATTTTAAAATCAATTCAAAGGTACCAACTTCACTTGTGCAAATTCTCTATGAAAATTGAAAAATCCTTGTTTTAGAAACAAATCAACAACAGGAAATTCAAGCAAAACTGTAAAAATTGAAGAAATGACGATCATACCAGATATCTTCAGGGAAACCATATTTGATAAGATCTTCATTCTCATGTTTATCTAATCCCATGAAAATGGTATAATCTCCAACTTCAGGTCGTGCTTTGAAGTAGAAAACCATTTCAATTTCTTACTACTCTCTTCTCCCTCTCTCTCAAAGTAAAACAAGGGTTTTGAGATGGGGAGAAGGAGCGATTTCTTTGACGAATTCCTTCTTTCGATTTGATCGATTTTTTTAATAAAC
>JABWDY010018366.1:1385-14222 GCA_013358455.1 Thalictrum thalictroides | reverse complement strand
ATGCCATAGTGAAGTTTGATATCAGCTCCATCTTCGAGTGCGGGCAAAACGATGCAATTAGGTTGTCCGGTAGATAAGGGAGTAAAAATATCGCGAAGTGGCCTTTCAGGTTTAGCCATTTCAAAAGGAGGGATCGAATTGCTACTATCGAAATCAAATTGAAAAGCACTATTTGCTAAACCTAGAGGACTATTATCAAGATTAAAATCAATCGAACTAACTTCTAACTTACATAAATGCATAAACTATGGTGTTGATATCGGGTCTTTTGGTGCGTACCCTATATCAACTTATTATAAAAACTTAACTAAAGACACAAAGTAAATAATTCACACTTCAAATATCGAAAATTAAACCTCTTACGTGAGATTCGAGGTGTTGAGACTACACTTACCTTTTTCCCTCGAACGCGTGCAAACGAGCAAATAATATTAAATGCGGACTAAATACGGAATGTAAATAATCTAAAAGTGGTGGAAACACGTACTTTGGTCCAAAAACTTAAAATTCTGAAATTTTCAAAATTTTTTGGAAAAATAAAATTTTTTTGTCGTTTCTGAATTGGTCGCCCCGCGCGAGTTGGCTAAGACTATAGGGTCTCCCCGGGCGAGTTGTACAGAAATCCGAATTTTTTGGTTTTTTTGAATTTTTTTTTTCGCGGACGGGCGGTGCTGTGTGGGGTTGAATGTGTTGATTCTCGTCAGTAAGTAATATAAAATAATGGTTGTGAATATGGAAAGAAAAGTAGGGTATTACTTCGTTTCATAGATAAATATCGAAATTAACTACTTGTGCTTGTTTCCCATGCATCTAACTATCACTCATAGACAAAGCAATAATTGGTAGTGAGTTCCCTCGATGTCGACCCTGGAACTCGACCTCAAGATGTATTCAGGACCAATTACCTCTCATCTTGATGCCGTCATGCATGTAATGAATTACAACTCTTTATACTAATTGTTAACTATTTTCTCTCTCTCGATCACCGTCAAATCAAGCAGTGATTGGTAAAGCAGCAAAAACAGGTTAATTCTACCGTACCATTGCTGTAATAGTTTCCCTTAATGATTCTTCTACCAACTAAACTAATCCTAAAACTAGTGTAGAGGCAAGTATCGGGGTATCGAATCCACTCACCTAAGAATTGGGTACTTAGCTACAAACAGAAAATCGACGATGAAGGATGATGTAGTTAATGAAGGGATTGATGAATAATAACTAGATGCATGAGTTTGATTGATTGAGAGTGATTTTGATTATAATAATGTAAATGCAAGAAAAGTAAAGAAAGCAATATAAAATTTAAGTTATGAATATGGAAAGAAAAGTGGGGTATTACTTCGTTTCATAGATAAATATCGAAATTAACTACTTATGCTTGTTTCCCATGCATCCAACTATCCCTCATAGACAAAGCAATAATTGGCTGTGAGTTCCCTTACTCTTGACCCAGGAACTCGACCTCAAGAAGTATTCAGGACCTAGTACCTCTCATCTCGATGCCGTCGTGCAAGTAATGAATTACAACTCTTTATACTAATTGTTAACAATTTTCTCTCTCTCGATGCCAAAATATGTTGACGGGCGTATGAGACTTGAAAGTCTCTACACATGCAAAAAGATCTCTCTTTCATTTATTAAGAAGAACAAAAAGCAAAAATATTCTACGTGATAAATCATAAAATAATTACCTTTCTAGCATGGAAAACATAACACTTGTAGTAAATTCTTCTACTTACCTAATCCACTTGTAAAGCCCCATGAATCGATTAGCTCATGATAATTGTGGTGATGATGATGATGATTGTAGATGTAAAAGACAAGAATTTAAAGACGGAATATTAAATTGCATGAAAAGTAAAGATACGATTGAAAAGTAAAGAACTTGAACTTGAAAAGTAAATGAACTTGTGATATAATCAATGGAACTTTTCTTCAACATAAAATAAAGGAAAACCTAATATCGTACTTCAATTTAAGATCAAAGCACATTGAATTTTGTGGCTCTCCTATCCTTAATAGGGAGGAATCCTACTAACCCTAAACTACTTGAAACTTGCTAGAAAAAAGTTTGCAATTTGTTAAATAACCCATAATAAACTCTCACTCAACTCACAAAGATTCAACTTGATTAGCTTGAGTGGAGGAAGAAGATGGAAAGATTTCTCACTATATGCTCTCTCTACAAGTTAGGGTTCTTGCCTCTTGAATGCCTTTAAAAAATCAATCAAATCCTTATATTTTACAACTCTATGTGTTGCCTTTATACTTCTAACCCAAATAGATCGTTGGTCAAAGTTAATTGACCAACCTAGGGTTTTGTTGGAAAGGGCCGGAAGAAACAGATCCGAATCAGGCCCAAAAAACATTTCAGCCCGTCAGGCAGTCGGCTGAAAGCCGAAGTCACCATTACCCTCCATAAGGTCATTCGACTGACTTGAAAAGGTACTCCTCCTTGATCAATCGACTGATGGCCATTCATCCTCTTGAATTGATTTTGTCGATCTCGTCCGGTATCAGTCTTCAGCTCCGAAGCTTTACGGATACTTTTACAACTTGACTTGGACCTAATACAAGGACTCATTACATACATAACATGTGAAATGACTATTTTGCCCTTGTTTGTCACAATTCACAAGATATAACATTTACAATCTCCCCCTTTGGGAACTTGTGATAAAAACATATATGAATATACAAAAGACATGTTTATAGAATTACAAGACATTAATGAGTCACTTGTAGGCAACAACTCCCCGTCAAGTTCAGCTCCCCCTTAGTATGTGCCTGTAGATAAAATCTTCGAAGGCAAGCTCACATACTAGGGTTAGACAACACATATACATATAAGGTCACTAAGAAACATAAGAACCATCATTTATAAAAGAAAA
Source organism: Thalictrum thalictroides (assembly GCA_013358455.1). NCBI lineage: Eukaryota > Viridiplantae > Streptophyta > Magnoliopsida > Ranunculales > Ranunculaceae > Thalictrum > Thalictrum thalictroides. The sequence continues at coordinate 11,331 of JABWDY010018366.1, read as the reverse complement.
CAAGAAAACATAATCACATAAACATCAAACATCAACCATATATTCATATGTCCCTTCTCCCCCTTTTTGTCAAAAGTTGACAAGAGGTCCCTGCTCAAACATACAAAAGATCCCAATGGATGTCCAACCTTGAACAAACCACCTTGATCATGCTGCAAGGAGAGTTAGCTAAACCAACATAATATAAACCAATTGATAATCCAATTGATAAAACATGTAGAAACAAGGTTAGCCAACTGAGATATATGCTAACATGTCATTCACACACAACAGGATATCCAGGAACAATATGAGTGTGTGAAGCATAACTAAACTGATGTGTACAACATATACAACTTCATGATATCCAAACAAGAGAATAAGAACATAAAACCCTGATATCATGTATATATGCATTCATCCATAGCAAGAGATATAAAAAGATATGTAAACATAACAGCAATCCATCTCATGCTATAGAGTCAAAAACTATACCATCCATTAATAAAGTGCATAACATAAGATTTCGAAGAACACCACAAATATAAAGATACCAACTGATATGCAAAACAACTAAAAAGTAAGAACAGAAAGAAAGACTAAACCTAAACAAAACTGACACCGGACTCAACCTAGACAACCTTTAGGACCTTTTTGAGATTATGTCAGTCATCATTGATCCTTGTGTATCTCCCATCAAGCACTACTCAGACTCTAGAGCCACCAGCACCAGGATGTCCACTAGGATGACCAGTATCATACACATGTGACCCAGGGAAACTCGGCTCATCCTCCTCTATAGACCTTCTCCAGGACGGCAACTAGTGTAGCCTCAGGTCTCTGACGTAGTCGCTTGTCTACTGTATCTGTCAACCCTGAGCAGCAATGGTAGCCTGCATATCCTGTATGCTCAGAGTCTGCATCTGTACTACCTCCTCCATTTGTCCCAAGTAGTCGAGCACCCTATCCTCGAAATCCGGCTCTCCTGGTCCCTCGGAATCTTCATAGCCCTCCAAGTCTTCTTGCTTAGTGCCTCCAGTGCACTCACCTAGGCTGTAGACTCACTAAGAATACCCTCAGGGACCAGTTCCTTGATCAGAGCTCCGTATGGTAATTCATTGTTCACTGGTCCATCATATCCATTCGCCATCTTGTACCAAACTATCGAAGCCACATCAAGTTTCTCCCCCAGAGCTACCCTCTATAAACAAAAAGCCTCGTCTTTCTGAATCTTAGCCAGAGTGCCAGTCTTGCAGTAGATTGTGCTCACTATGATCCTATGAAGGATCCTCCACTTGGCACTCATCTTACCAGTAGCTATACCCCCAGTAAAAGGGAGCTTCCTGCTCCACAGAAAAAACATCCCCTTAAGTCAGCATCCATGCCCAGTGTCAGGCACAAGGGGTGTGAGACTCTAAACTCAGGTGCAAGTCTCTCAAAACCAAACCTCTCATATAAGAACTCTGGTGTAATCTCCAATACAGATCCGTATATAAAAGTCTTGAATGAAGGTGGATCGTATGAGATCTCAGACATGTTGGAGTAGAAGTACTGAGAAGCCAGTTTATGGTCTTTGCTCTCAATGCCATTGAACACAGAAAGACCAGAAGAATAGAGTAGATGCTCTAGATCATAGGGCTCAAGATCTTCAACAGTAACTGCATTCTCAACTGATATGGGGCTGCGAGAGAACTTTCTGGTGAAGAGATCTCTAGCTGCAGAAGAAGGATGAAGAGTACAGGGTGCTTCACTTACAGAATGTGAAGGCAGAGAAGCAACAGAAGAACGAATGGATGAAGAAGAAGGACCATAGTTCCTTGCTCTTTTAGGTGCCATTGAAGAACAAAAGAAGTACAAACAAAAAGATAGAAAGATAGATCTGTAAACCAAGGATGACGAAAACAAGGTTTTGTAAGCTAGGGTTTTGAAACTTTGTTGAAAAAAAGTTTAGGGAAGATTGAAACCGAAGTGGATTGAAAGAATGAAAAATTTTTGTTTTAAAACAAACAAAACTAGATACTGGATTACGTACGGCCCACAAAAAACAACCAAGGTCAGTCGAGTGAAGGGTTATTTCAGAATTTCAAACAAAGGGTCAGTCGACTGACCCTTTAGCCCTAACAGCCCCTATACAGCCAGTCGACTGAAGTTCAGTGTTTCCCAGTTTTTTCGATTTTCTGAACTTCTTCCAATTTTGCATAACTTAACCAAAAAAATCTTTACAGCAACATAACAACCTCAAAACCATATACACAGTGTCATCATCTTCTCGTTTTGGTGCAATTTTCATCCATATCTCAAATCCATCGAGATTTTGATCAAATCCTCTAGATTTTGCAATGAAGTGTCAATCAACGTATCTTTTAGTCACGTATAACTCAAATCCATCAAATGGAGGCAATTTTCATGCTTGATAGGTAACACACATTGGATCTCATTTTTGGGGTCATCTAAGACACACAACCAATGCATGCAACAAGATGTAAAGCAATATTAACACAAACATGCATGGTAAAGTATGAGCATGAACACAAGATATAACATGAGATGCACAACATGTTGTCATGCATGAACAACAACAGGATATAACCAGGAAAGCACTTAACAACACATTGATCAAACAAGTTCATTAATCATGAGAAGTGTGCCCATCACATAGGAATTAGCATGATCTCCACTCATGCCTCAACTATGCCAACCATAAATGTACACGTGGTTTTCATTCGTGTTGATGACATGCCGACCACTTCCATTGATGTTCACTCATACTTATCATGTTGTTGAACACATAGATCAAGGTATTCACACACACAAGATATACCAACTTAAACCAAGGACATGATAAGAATGTGATACCAACACGGGTAACCTTTTCATATCATAGTGAGACCAGGCAAAAGATTGGATCACTTTAAGCTCACGAGTTTTTCCTGTTACCTGAAACACTTAAGATAGAACGTGAAGCACTAAAAACAAACATAAGTAATACACACAAGTAAAACTTAAAAAAAATGGCATCGCACTACTTGTCTCAAACAAGTAACTGCCAACGTACCCCAAACAAGGATGTATATAAAATGGGGTACAGGTGATCAGACGCCTCGTAGTTCGGTTAGAGGGTCCACTTGGCACACAAGTTCTAGTGAACCCACTGAGGAACCAAGTTCTCTCGAACTAGAAAGGTGATGGAGTATATAGATGTTTTCTCATGTAAGACTTAGGAGCAGGTCTAGCATATCTAGTCATGGCAATATGAAGACTCTCATTAAACAAGTTACATAGAAATTCATCTGCGATACCTGAGACATCCAAGTTAGATGGATGTACACGTCTCCTGGAAGTAAGATAATGATGCTTGAAAGGCTGACTTCTTGAGATAGAATCTCTTAGTCTCAGCACTGCTCTCAAATGATCATTAACTCTTTTAAGCCTTGCTAGTTCACCAGTGAGCACATCAGTCATAAGATATGCTTCTTCTCGATCATCCCAGACTCTAAAAAGCTCTTCCTAAAGATCCTTATGTTATGCTTGACGTTTAGTTTACTGAGTTGTTTTGTCAAGTCATAGCATTCTTGGTACACATCCTCATTGGCCTTCTCATGATAGTATACACTCTCCACTTCACTTGTTTCAGCATAGTAATTGTTCTCTAAGACCTCTGACTTTACTTATTTTCCTTTATGTCAAATCCTAGCCATAAATGCTAGGCAAGTAGTGGAGTCTCTATCATCAGTGCTAAGTGGAATGTCAGGACTCTCAGATGGTTCAACAAGAGTGTTAGCTGAGCTAGTAGTGATGTTCAACTTCTTTGGTCGCCATACTTTAGTGATATTCTCTGCATAAGATTTGCTGACTAAGAGTTCGAGATTTTTCCGCTTGGCCACAAGTGAAGCCACTGTCCTTCTTAAATCACTTTCTCTGTTAATCTTCTTTTGAGCTGTTCTCTTTCTGCAGTATCTCTGAATGTGTCAAACCTTTCTTAACTTGAAGAGCAGACAACATAGTTACATCTTGAGGAGGTTTGGTCTTTACCTCGGACTTTACTTCTTCAATGGCTTGTTCGCGAGGAAAGGCAGGAACAAAGCCGGGTTTCTTGGGATCCATCACTATGATCCTGATAAATCTACACAATAGTGTCCAAACACTGAAGGGGGGATGAATAGTCCTTTTAAAACAGATAAGCTCAGGATATAAAAAATGCAAAAATTAACAACTATCCAATGCAAACCAACAATAAGTAGCACATCCAACAAGCATATAACATATACAAGAAGACAAAGTAAGATAGTTCAAATCTCTACACTCAACACTCAAGCAATCCACTAGTCCTTGGATCCTGGTTCAACTTAGGTTAAGAAAAATATATCTCTCTTAAACTTATGAACTAAACCCAATCCAAATTCTAGGTTTGTTGTGGAGTATGAGGGGGTGAGTAGAGAAAGAGGCACTCTCACCCTTTCCTCTACCAACAATACAAACACACTAGTAGATTGTTAGGATGGGTGAGTTGGCATGTGGCTCAACGGTAACACCCCTCTCTCAAAGTGGAGAGGTTGGGGGTTCGAGACGTATCTGCAGCTGATTGTTGATATAAAGTTTCGCTACCTAATTTATAAGGGGTAGGGGTCCCCTCAACCTCGCTTGCCTACCAAAAAAAAAAAAAGATTGTTAGGATGGCTTGTAGAAAAGTTAAACCAACAAAACAACAAAGGCATAAAGAGAAAAACTTAAGAACAAAGAAGCAAACCACAACACCAATATTATAATAGTTCGGCCAATGAAGCTTACGTCCACTCTTCAAGTTATTTATTTGTATTAATAGAATCCCAAAGCCTAGGTTTGCCTCCTCAAGCTCCTCACCACTTCCATTAGTGTTGGATCTTCAACTTGAATGAAGTATGAGCAAGTCCCTTAGCTCCTAACCAAGTATCCACCATTTGGGTTTTGTTGTAGGGTTTAATCACAATCACCTTAACCTAGTTTTACAAATCTAGGGTTTTCACCAATTTGTTCAAAAAACAAGGATTGGGGTTTTTCTCTCTACCACAACCTCTCAAAGGTTAAATGAGAAAAGAAATGAAGCTCTCTTGGGTTTATAATAACACCCACAATAAACTCTCACTGAACTCACAAAGATTCCACTTGATTGGCTTGAGTGTAAGGAATATCAGGAAGGATTTCTCACTATATGCTCCTCTATAAGTTAGGGTTCTTGCCTCTTGAATGCCTTTGAAAAATCAACCAAATCCTTATGTTTTACAACTCTATGTGTTGCTTTTATACTTCTAACCCAAATAGATCGTTGGTCAAAGTTAATTGACCAACCTAGGGTTTTGTTGGAAAGGGCCTGAAGAAACAAATCCGAATCAGGCCCAAAAAACATTTCAGCCCGTCAGTTAGTCGACTGAAGGCCAAAGTCACCATTACCCTCCATAAGGTCAGTCAACTGACTTGAAAAGGTATGGGAGGTTCTATAAGGTCAGTCGACTCCTCCTTGATCAGTCGACTAATGGCCATTCATCCTCCTGACTTGATTTTGTCGATCCCGGTAGTCGTCGATCGTGTCCAGTCTTGATATCTTTAGCTCCGAATCTTTACGGATACTTTCACAACTTGACTTGGACCTAATACAAGGACTCATTACATACATAACATGTGAAATGACCATTTTGTTCTTGTTTGTCACAATTCACAAGATATTATATTTATAGATCCCTAGCAAGTGTGGCACAACAGCCATCATGTTCTTCTCCAGGAAATCATATCCAAAAATAACCTGGAAATCATCTAACCGAATACACAAAAGATCAACCGTACCAGTCCAATAACCAAATTGTATACCAACAGTAGCCATACCTACAATACTAACTGGGTCATGATTCACAACTTTGACTTGGCATGGATCATAATGGAGTTTGATCTTCAACAGTGCAATAGTAGCTTCTGAAATGAATGAATGTGTGGCACCTAAGTCCACCATTACCTTTACGTTTCCACTATGGGTTAGCACATACCCAACAGTGATTTTAGTGTCCAGAAACATCAGATTGGTGCTTCTTCCCTAACGGGTTGCATCATTAAGGGACTAACGCGAGGGACATCAGTTACGTTCAACTCCCCTTCAACAACCAGGGCGTTCTCATCTTCTCTTTCCTTGGACAATATTTTGCACGATGCAGTCCATCACAAATGAAACAACCTTTGTTTTTGCCAGACTTGTCAAACTGTTCCTCATTTGTTATGGACTGCATCTTTCCATCTTTGTACTTTTTCTTGTCCTTAAAATACTCCTTGCCCTTAGCCTTTTATTTGTCTTTCTTCTTGCCAGCATTGGCATTTGAAGAACTTTATGCCTTGAAGTCCACCAAACCATCAGCAGCAGCAGCAATTGTAGATTGACGATCCTTAACATTATGCCTTCTTAACTCGGATTGCGCCCATGTTTGCAATCCAGAAGTGAAGTTGAACAACTTGTCTTCTTTCAACATGTTATTAATGTCCAGCATCAATGAAGTGAATCCTTTGACATACTCACGAACAGATCCTGCTTGTTTGAGTTTCCTAAAAGCTTCAAAAGCAACCCATGCTGCATTGCTTGGTAAGAATTGCTCCTTCAATTCCTTCCTTAAAGCCTCCCAAGTGTCGATCTTTGGCCTGCCTGCAAATGCATCATCATTAACACGTGAATTCCACCACAGCTTGGCATAGCCAGTCAGGACTATGCTGGTCAGCGTCACTTGTTGTTCCAACAGAGTGTGAATGGTAGTAAAATACCGCTCCATGTCAAACAGAAAATTCTCCAACTCTTTGGCATCTCTTGCTCTAGAAAATGCCTTTGGTTCAGGGACCTTTGTCTTCATAACATCCATGTGGTTCATATTATTCATAGACTTCTTCAACATACCCAACTCGCTTGATGCATTTTCTGTCAACTTCTCAAAGTCCTCGACTAATCCTTCTATTTTAACCACCAACTCATCGTTCCTCTTCTCTAAGGCCTCAAGGTGTGCCAAAAGAGAAGAGAGTATTGAATCACCATTGTTTCGTAAATCACTAGTTTCCCCAACTAGATTTGTCAACGTCGTTTCAAGACGAGAAACGTGCTCTTGCATCGGGTTCGTCCCACCAGCCACTGCTCAAAACTGGCTCTGATACCAACTGTCAAAGGTTAAATTATGAAAAACTTTTTGCTCAGAGCTATTTCCCCTGTGATGCCACCGAGGTTCACTCAGTCTTAGGCTTTACCACTAAACTCCGTTACAAATCTAACACTTAGATAAATACACAAAACACACAAGGATTCAAGGCCTCATCCATTATTACTTTACACTTAACGAATTTCACTCACTCAATCTGCCATCCCATTGCCGATGGAGTCTGGTTTAATAGGCCAGCAACTTTACACATGATCCAGGTATGACATGCCCACACCAATAGCAAATATACATGTGTCACTTTTTTTCTAGTAAAGCAAGGCAGTTCCATAACTGCCGATAACTACCAACAAGGCTTATCTGCCAACATATCTTGCCAAGCAATAGCCAATTGGAACATACCAAGTGTTGGGCAGTTATGTAACCACCCGTAACTGCCCCCAAGCAACCAGGATGCAAGAAAGTGACACCACACTGCCATGGTCTGAACCTGCACCAATGATTGCTAATATCTTGCACCTTGCCAAAGTCTGGACCACGCCACGAGTGCCCATGCTCAACACACTACCAAGGTCTGAACCCTCTCCCATGCCAGTGTCCATGCTCAACACACTACTAAGGTCGGAACCATCGCCCATGCCAGTGCCCATGGTCAATACATTGCCCAAGTCTGAACCATTGCCCATGCCAAGCATGCAATGTTGACTATGGGCAACCCCTTGGAGTTTTCTCTCGGTCATTGCCCATGTGACAACTTAGGGGTCTAACACTTGTCCTCAAGCAAAAACTGTAAAGCAAAAAGAGATAAGTGCGTTAAAGTGTATTCTAACTATAAATTTACCTTTTCGTAGGCAATTTACGATTGCATTTACCATATGCAACAAGGCCTTAAACATTTAGGTTTCCCTTTAGGACGAGTCGTACCCTCGTGAGAGTTTGTATTGAAGACGCCCACAAACTTCTAAGGAAGAAATAGTAATATGCAATTTCAAAAAATAAACATCTTCTTACAACAATAAGTTCATGCTTCCATTATCCATCCATACAACATTAACACATCATGATAGAGATAACTCACTAGTTAACTTGACATATCATTCATATGTGAAATAATAATTTAAAAGAAGAATCTCATATCAAAAGATATCACTACTAAGTTATCTTCTAAATAGTGCTTTAATTCAATCATCATCGAGCATACACTCCAAATAGAAATTTCACTTCGAAGAATGTGTGTGTATATATATGCACCACATACGTGAGGACTGGAAAGAAAAATAATCGTCCCACACATTGCATAATATATTATGAAAACAATGGACATTTATGTGAGTTGGTCTTTTATGAATGGAAATGTTGATTACATACAATGATGTCGGGTATTTCACCTTAGCATTTTCTCATCTACTCGCCACTTTTCACTATGTAAAACCTTAAATCAATTAAACATGCATGGGTTTAACTTAGCTTAGGTACTGGCTAATGAAAACTGATATAAGGATTTAAAAATACAAGAAATACCAAAGGTCTTAAAAAATTATCTATCATTCTTGAGAACTTGTAGAATTTTCTTCTTTACTCATTTCTTCACTTTGATTTGTAACTTTGGGAATTTCTTAACTTTTTCTCTCTTTTTCTTGAGTTATACTTTTTTTTTTCTTTTTCCTAAAGAGGAGAGGCTAGTATAAATATTATATCTTCAAACTTTTTGATATGTATAATAAACTTTGACTTCTAGCATGGAGACACTTTCTTCTCATTCCATCTTTTCTTTGTAAATTATTCATCTTTGATATTTTCGGCAAAAATAGTTATGGAAATATAATATTTGGGGTTAGACTCCAAATTTGGAGTTGGGTTAGGATAATTGGCTAAAAACGAAAAGGCTTATATAAAGGCTCAAAGGGGCTCCTAATTGGATAAATAATATATAGGTAGGTTTAAAAATGCTAAAATTTGTTTTCTAATGGTTAAAATCATTTTTAAGGTTAAGACATGGTGAATTCGCCTTGAATAGACTTCAAAACATAAGTTTCTATTACACCCATATGATTTCATCCATTGTAATCAACTAGAAAAATAAAAATGAAGAGACTAAGAACGAACTCAAATATTTAGCTAGAAATAGGTCCCTCAAGCCTGGATGTACGTGAATACACTCCAAAGAAAGCAAGGATCAAATCTCACTAGGTTAAAATAATCTCCCTACTATTATTAGGGTTTCCTAGAACATCAATCAATTTTCAACTTGACTCATGCTAATGAATACTATATGGACAAATACATACTAGCCAAGTTTTTATGAATGAAATCTATGTTAAGTAATAAAACACGATCTAAATGCATCAATGATAAAAGCTTCAAATATTTGCAATTCCTAATTATTACAATCAAACATGTATTCTTATCTATGAAAACCACCAAATCTACCAGTACAACAAATCAAATATTTTGGTTTTTTAAAGATTTTTCGGTTTTTTTTTTGTAAAAATTGTCATAGTCATGAAAAAGAAAGTATAAAGCGTCAAGTTAGGTAATATGTACCTCACTCCCAACCAAGATATAACATTGTCCTCAATGTAACAAATATCGAAAAAGGTAGGATATTACCTCAAGTTTGGCGCGTTTCCTTATCTTGATTGTTGTAAATACATTTTCTCCATTTTGAAAGAATTATTCCTGCAAGGTTAGTGTACTACAACGACTAGAAACAATTTTGTTTTTTTTTTTATAGAATTTAAATGTGTTGTGAACAATAATAATGAATGTTAATGATGTATGTAATGATGGTCTTTTATGGGTAGATTTTTTTT
>JABWDY010018349.1:8420-18460 GCA_013358455.1 Thalictrum thalictroides | reverse complement strand
AGAGTATTACCCAGTCATCTCTTAATGGGGAGATAGCTTAATAATGTTCCATATATCCATTGATGTGTAAAATGTATTAATTTTGTGCAACCTATTTTTTCTTCTGTTTTTGGTAGAACCTGTATTTGCTATACTCACTTCCAAATTCCAATAACGAAAACTACAGCTTTGTGAGCCCATGCATATGCTATTGTATCTAGTAGATTTTATAAGCCAATAAATTTTATAAGCCAATAAATTTTATCCATGTAGCTTAATTGCACATGGGCTCAATTACAAGATGCAACATGTACATACAAATATAACGACTTTAGTTACCCAAATAATTTATAGACACATAGTGTTTTATAATTAGGCCCAAATACTAACGTACAATTAAGCTATACATACTAAATCTTTTGCTTATAAGCTACTAAGACACCCCGAAAAATCAATAGTTATGGCTCTATGCCTAGCTATGGTATCCTCAAAATAATTTCCAATAAATAAACCCACCCGAATCAAATAAACCCTAATAAAAAAAAACTAGCTAGAATTCTAATTGGCATACAAATAATTTTTTAACATGTATAGCGAATGATGTTTGTAAGGTCAAGTAAGAAATAATTAGTATGGGTTGGGTTTGATCGTGGTAACTTTATAGCCGCAACGTACAGAATCACATTCAAAACATTATAAAATCCCTATGTTCCACCAAATCTTTTTTGCTGGCGGCGTTATGGTAGTGAGTCTGTCTGAAACAAAAAGACGAGGAGAAGGAGAGAGAAGGAAGATTTCTATCCAATCTTCTTTTGTTTTCTCTTCTCTTTCTTCTTCGTTATTTCCAATAAAATCAAAAAATTACCATATCTGCCATTATCACTATAACCTAAACTAGGGTTTCCAGTCTAGCTTATCAACTTCCTACTCAATTTCGATTCATTTTCTCTTATTGGATTCACGTTTTGATCATCAATCAATAGCTACGATGATCGGAGGTATATTGATTTGAACTAAACTGTAAATTTTGTTGTTTGTGTTTTGATTTTGTTGATGGAATGAATCAGATTCTATGATTTTTTTTTTTTTTTTATCTTAAGAACTGATTTTCATGTTTGATTCGAAAATAATGTTGTTTAATTTGTAGAGTTTATATAAGCTTAAAGTGTTGATTGTATTTATAATGGTTTGTTTATTTGAGATTGTTAGCTCTAGAGATCAAGCGTTTGAAACATGTATTTTTTTGATAGTTTAGATAACTGAGATCTTAACTATTGATCACAGATATCATTAATTATCAACTTGTTTATGTAGATTCTGTTAAACTAAAAGTGTTTTGTTTCAGTACTTTTTAGATGAATTTTGAAGAAAAAGCTTCATTTTTTTATTCCCTCAGAAGCCATTATGGTGTATGGAACTGATTTTTTTCACTGTTGATCTAAGATAGTCTTATTAACATGGATCTGTAGGTTTTTTTCTTAAATTAGAAGTGGTTTGTTTCAGTACTTTTTAGATGAAGCTTGAAAAAGATTTATTTTTTCGTGCGAAATCTATTATGGTTTATGGGAACTGATCTTCACTGTTGTCTAAGATAGCGTTATTAACTTGGATCTGTAGATTTGTTAAATTAGGAGTGTTTTATTTCAGTAACTTTTAGATAAATTTTTTAAAAAAGATTTCTTGTTTTCCCGCGAAAGCTATTATGGTATAGGAAACTGATCTTTACTGTAAATTGAATGCATCGTTATTTAGTTGGTTCGGTAGATTCTGATAAATTAGAAGTGTTTTGTGCCATTAATTATTGGTTAGAGTTTCCAAAAAAGATTCATTTTAAGCTTTCATGGTTCATGAGAAGTGATCTTCATAGTTGATCATTTATATACGTTGTTATTTAGTTGATTTTCTGTTAGATTAGAAGTGTTTTTTTCCATTAATAATTAGTTGGCTTTTGAAAAAATATTCATTTTTTAATGGAAGCTTCAGTGGTTTATGAGAACTGATCTCCCACCGATGATTAAAAATATTGTTATTTAGTTGTTTTTTTCTAGATTCCGTTAGATTAGAAGCGTCTTGTTCTGTTAATTGTTTGTCAGATTTTGAAAGATGTCATTTCTGTCGTGGTTTGGAAGCTTTTGTTGTTATTGAGAACTGATTTTCTTAGTTACGTTTGTATCCTTTAGGTCTTGACGAAGATTCGAGGAATATTCCTCCATTAAATTTTTGTTTGAAAGATTCATTTCTTTTGGTTTTGAGAAATTACATTTTCCTTCCAAGTGCTCATTTTGTTTTCTTAGTTGTGGCTTTGTAGTTTAGTTCTTATTTAAGACGGATTTTCGTTATGATTATTTATGGTTTTGAGAACTGATCTTTAGATTCTTTTTTTCTTTTACATATTGGTTATTTTTCGTTTGAATTCAATTTTAGTAACATTTGGTGGAATCAACATTTAGGCTTTCGTATTCATGATTTGATGGTATTCACATTTTTTTTTTAAAAAAGGATTTCATATAGTAATTATATAGTTCATGTTTTAATTATAAACGCGTGTTGGGGTGATATTAATTGTTATAGTTTCTATTTTAAAGCATTTGTTTTGGTTGCTTTTATTAGTGATTTTCACATATGATTTCGCATTAATTTCTCAAAACTTTGCTTGTGCTTCAATAGCATGTTTCTTCCATTAATACTGTTAGTAAGTAGAGTTTAGAGTTTTATAGAAAAGGCTAACCATGCAGCAGATGTCGAACTGTTAATAACGACCAATTTTAGGTGTTATAGTCTTTGAGAAATGTAATATCTTTTGGTTTTGATGCGTCCAATCTTCCAACTGTTTTGTTTTTGGACCCATTTGATTTGAATTTGTCATGTCAGCTATGACACCTAGTGGTGAGCCGACTATGACATTAGAGTAGCTTGTATTTGAACCTTTCTTTACAGTTTTTAAGTTATGTATAGTTTGTGAGATAAAATTATAACCTTAATTTATAGTTAACAAATTTTTCATTTTCCATAACTTTGTTTGTCGTTATGGGATGTGCATGTTCATGAAAATAAATTTTGTCAGTATGTTTAGTTTACAATGGGTGTGCGAGTTGTTTTCACCATATGAACAATTCATCTATGTCGTAGTTCCTTGGTTTTTTTTATTAAATTAGGCATACAATTGTTCACCAATTTCTTTATTTTGTCACTAATTGCTAAAAAAATTCACCAACGTTTTATTTGTATTGATCGATTAAGTTGACTTTATCATTGCAGAAATTAAATGGGATAGATAGGACAAGATATCCTACATAATAGAGGAGAAAGAAATAAAAAGAAACATATAAAACAATTTTAACAAAAAGCCACATAAATTAAGAAGGTTGACATTTACATATTTATGCTTTGCATAGTGTTTGCATGTTAGAGTGTGTTTCAGATTTCTTAATAATAATAATAAGTTGAAGTAGAATATCAAGAGAATTTTATTTTCAGTGTATTGTCTTGTTTATGTGTCTTATATTCTTATTTTTCTGAATGTACAGAGATATATCATATAGCCTGGTGAGGAGAACTCCAAATTTCCTACCTACCTATTTTTTCTTCGGCACTTATAGACTTTGATCATGACGGAGTATCTCCAAGTCTACCTAGCATTTGATAATTCAATTGATTCAAAAGCTTTAGTCAACATAACTCGTAAAGTGGAATAAGATGAAGATGTTTTTTTACTACTCGACAGGGAATGCGGTTGTTGTTGTCCTTACCTCATCACCTAATAGTTAGGCTCAAGTAATTATTAGTTTGGTTAACTTCCTAAAAGACTGTGTTGCTTTCCCTTCTGCAATTAGATCTCTTAGGGTCAAACCTATCTGAGAGTAAATTTCCAGGATCACTGTTATGTCTCGAGTCCATCACTTCCTTCTTGGGAAACTTCTTAGCTGAGGATGCAACTTTTTCTTTGTCAATGACGCCAACCTCAATTGACGAAGATGTTTTTCTCTTGGTACGACTTTGAGTTAAAAAGAACAAGTTTCTGGAAAGCTTTTGATGCCCAACATTCGTACATCGTGATTAATTGGAGCCTTCACATTCGGCAAAGTATACCTCATTTAGTCGTTTGAGTTGGCGGATAAATTTTGAGCAAAGAATGCGTTGAGAAATTCTTCCATTAGCCTTGGGCTCAACCACTCTTTTTTTTCTCGGTAACAATTTTAGAAACGTCAGTTGTTTCACTTCAATTGGAGGTCGGGTCTCTTGAGTGTTCTTCATCTTGGCCAGTTGTAAAATAAAATGTACCCAAATGAACAAATTTGATACACTTTGTACGCTCAGGAATACCTACAACAATTCTTGTTCAATTCTGTTGTAGACTAGTCTTTTTAGTAGCAATTGTGTCCACATTACCTGTATCTTTTGATGAGCCCACATTAGCAGTATGGTTCAACACATTCTCTCCACCCGAAGTCTTGTAAATAACACAGGTAATCTCCTGTAAAATTTAGGAACCTTTTTTTTGTTCTGGTAACAACATTAGAAAACCAGTTGTTCCACTTGAATTGGAGTATTGGTGTATTGAGCGTTCTTCGTCTTGATCGTCTGCAGGATAAAGTTTGTCTTGATGTAAGATTTCTAATCTTTTACGATTTTTATGAATGAACTTTTCCACAAATTAAAGCCTGAAATATTTGTTCTTTTCTAGGTGAACGCACTGCTAATCTGGTACAACAATAGGGATGGTTCATGAATCACGATTGGAGCGGGTTTAGAAGTATCCAATATTTTGATAGGTACGGCTTTAGTTTTATGCAATTGAAAACTATAAAAGAAAGTATTATTTCTTCTGAAAATGCAACATTTAAGGTTTTATCTTATCTTTCCAACTCGTCTTTGATGTTACCTTGGAATTTGGTTTAATGATTAGTTTGTGTGAAATACCTTTGCTTCAGATGATGCTATAAAATATGTGAACCCACCTGACTGCTTTTGGGAGTTAGATGAAAGAAGAAAACTCAAATAATTATCTGCAATGGTGACATTTAGTGTTAGTAATTTGAATAAATTTATAGAATATGCGTATTTGGGATATTTCATAGAGCATAGAAGTTTTTTTTATTTTTATTTTGATTAAGTGTCTATCTATCCTTTATTTAATAATAAAATATCTTTAACAAATGATTTTAGTTTTATTGTTGTATTAAATTTGGATGATGAGTTCTGAAAGAATTTTGTATTGGACATGAAAATGTTTTGTGACTTTTTTGTAGAATATAGATATAATGGTGATGATGTAATTTTCGCAGGTTCCAATTCATTATCTATAGGTCGATACCATGGCTGGGTTGTTTGCTGTGGAGTATTGTAAACATGGCCCAAAAAATAAAAAAGACGACAAATCGGCTAAAGTCAGGAGACAACGATGAAGGATAAAAACTTCTTGCTAGTACAGAAGGTGGGTGTTCATGTCTTCTCTTGCTTTAAGTTGGTCCTACCTATATCTAGTGCTATATAAAATGATATTCATGGACACTTGTGTTGCTGTGAGCTACTTTTACTAGATGACTGGAAGCTTTGAAACTAAAAGCATTGACACAAAAGTATGAAGGTAAAAGGGTAGAGGAGATTAATTAATATTACTTTTCAGTTCTTTTGTATGAGTTTTTGATAGTCTCCTAGTTTACGATTTCCAAGTTGTGGGTTGAAAGTTACATGACTAATATCACCCCAAAGAGACAGAAAAAGGAGAAAAGACATGATTAGAATCTGAAACCACAATCCCGTTGTCTATGGCATTGTAGAAAAACTTGAATGTAGTTTTCTAATTTGGCCCATTCTATCGTATTTTATTATTCCCGCAAGTCTTAACTATTAGCCTCTTAAGGAAACTTATAAAGAGATTTAATTTGAAAAATTATGGGATGTCTTGCCAATTTTTCCAACACCAAATCTTCATTATATAATATATTACCATAAATCTCTTTGTAGACTGGATCTCTGAACCTTGTTTGTACATAGCACAGTAGGTGAGTGCACAAGTTTTCAACAAGTAATGCATGTAGTTAATTCAAAGAATACTTTGTGGTTTTTATTATGTTCCCTTTCATGTTTCATCTGTTGTGTTCATGACTTTGAAGGCTATAACATCCCTTGTTTGGCGGTTTAGCGAGTACGAGTCTTTATCTGTCAGGTTTTGTTGTTTGACACTCGGTGTGTTTTGTTATGGCAACTTCGAGAGTATAAATTTGATTCCTACTCCGTATATGGTTGGGCCCACATGCCACCCAATGCCTATGTGTCAATGGACCCCACATAGGCCACTTTTCATATAAGTACACAAGTCAGAGGCAAGACAACTACATATTCTGAGTCTCTTCTTCTTTCCGCTTTGCATAATTTAGAGCATCTTGCTCCTTGGAAACCCTAGTTCATCTCTGTTTTATCTTTCTCCTATCATTCCCCTTTGTTTATTTTTTCTGCCCTGATGGTGATTAGAGACTACTAGATACCCTCTTTGCGTGGCTTAGAAGTCAATCTGTCCTTAAGGTATGTTTAAGAAATTCTCTAGATTAGTTTTACTACTTTGAAGGTACCATCGCCTTTGTTGTTGATGTTTTTCCAAAATCCATTTGCAGGTTTTCTTGAGGTGACACAGGGCCTGAATTTCCATTTAAATCTGCTAGGTGTGATACCTCCTTGTGTGTTGTGTTCATCTGCCTGAAGTATAAATGTCTATTACCTTGTTTGGTGAGTCTAAATTGTAGCTATGGGTTTTTTTTTTTGGTGTGTGAATCAAGCATTTCTTTTAATTGTGTTGCCCGATTTAGTCTTTTATTGATTGAGCGAACACCGATTTATTGCTTTTCTTTTCCCTTTATTTTCTCAAACTTTTCATCTTTTAGATTGGTAAAAATTGTTTCTTTGTTTTACATTGCTGAGTATAACTTTATTTGATTACAAATGGAGAACAAAGTTCATAAACCAGTACCCATGCTTAGATTGGTCTTCTAAGTTGTAATTTTAAACAATTCATCCATTCTAGCATAAAACTTCTTCTGTAAAGAGTTGAAACCTTCCATACAATTGATACGAGGTGGGTTGGTCCATGGCAGATATGGAATCAATATTTATAGCATATCTATATACCGATCCAAACCTGATTCAGATCATATCGTATTTGGATTTGGGGGATTTGTTTATGGAGGCGACAAATTTAAGTATATATGCCTAGCCATTTTGTGCGAAAGAGATGATGCACACAAGACTAGTGAAGGTGACAATAGAACTAGACCTGATTCTCCAACCTTTATATATTATTGTAGCATATGGATGAAATTGATAAATGATGTGATTTGGCTACCTGCAGTACATCTGTTCAGAATAAGCAGTTGAATATTCTTTTCAAAGTATATGAGGTTTATCTTTTTAATTCTAACTGAATTTACAAAAAAAATTACACAAAATGTGGAACCTTGTTATGATTGCAGTATTACTCTTTGCAGGTGAGGAAATGTGCCCAGGTGTGAGACCCTCTACACTGCCCCGAGAGTCTGATAGAAATGCAGAGTCTCATATTCTGCTGGATCCATATGGAAGAAGATCAGTTAACAGTAAAGATCTTGAGGTCCACCCCCAGGTAGCTTTTCTATTGTTGATGCTTCTCTTCCAACATTTATTTTTAGACTTAAAGTCTTATGTACTAATAATAGATTTCTATTTCCAGACTTAAAGTCTTATGTATAATAGATTTCATATTTTCTTTTACATTTCTGAAAGGCTCTAGAGGATCTTTCAACACAGCCCTTAAGTCAAATGGTTTCTAAAATTTTACAGGAGATTTCCAGTGTTAGTTTCCAGACTTTAGGTGGTGAGAATGTGTTGAGCCATACTACTAATGTGGGCCCATTGAAAAATACGGATAATATGGACACAATTGCTACTAAGAAGATTGGTCTACAAGGGAACTGTACAGGAGTTGTTGTGGGTATTCCTGAGCCTACAAAGTCGACCAAATATGTTGATTTGGGTACATTTTATCCTGCAGCCGGCCAAGTTGAAGAACACTCAAGACATCCGGCCTCCAATTCAAGTGGAACAACTGACGTTTCTAAAGTTGTTACCGGTAAAAAAAAAGTGCTTAAGACCAAGTCTAATGGAAGAATTTCTCAACACATTCTGGCTCAAAATCTATCCGCAAACTCAAATGACAGAATGAGGTATACTTTGTTGAATGTGAAGGCTCCAGAAACTTGTTCTTTGCCTCAAAGTCGTATTAAGAGAAAAACATCTTCGTTTGTTGAGGTTGGGGTCATTGACAAAGAAAAGGTTGCATCCTTAGCTAAGAAGTTTCCCGAGAAGGAAGTAAAGGCCTCGAGCCATAACAGTGGTCTTGGAAAGTTATTTTCTGATGCGTGTGAGCCTAGGAGATCCAGTCGCATAAGTCAACCGACTCTAAGGGTAAAGTCTCACAATTTTCCTCTTTTCTTCTTTTCTTTCCCTCGAATAAACTATGCATTTCATTCTGTGAGTTGTTCTGTGGTAGTTCTTTATATTACAAATGACATTGCAAAGTACATTTGAAATTAGTTTTAATGTTAAATTCAGGATGATTTCTTCATATGGTGATTTGAAATTATTTTCTTAGATGCTTCTTAATCTGTACCATTTCCTCTTTTGAATGTGTTTTCCTTACTGATTAGAGCAGTTTGTTATAAGATAAATATGTTTGGTATAGACTTGCATTTGTACTAGACAGTGGCTGTTTTGTTGTCTAGTTGTTTGATTTGTGTCTTGTTTTAGACTTTAAGTTTGGAGCATTCTTATTGAAGACCTTGATGTGTGCTCATTTGTTTATCTATATTGATGTTACTTTTGACAGCCATGTTGTGATCTGAGGACCTTGTATGGATGATTGAACAGAGTTAAACTGTTGTCTATAGTTTCTTTTTGTTTAGGTTGATCACACAATCAGGAATATCTGTTGTTATTATAACATTAACTTCTTGCCTGCTTGTAATTTTTTTCTTCCCAGCACCCTCCCCTGAATATGTGCAGTGTATTATTAGGGACTTTTATGGAGAGTAAACTACAGTGCTATCATGTGCTTACAAGTGTTTTTTAGGTTTATCTAACTTGTCAAATGGTTTTACTGCAGTTATTGGAAGGATTGCAAACTTCCTTAACTCCAGGGATGCATTCAGTCTCGCATGAAAAGGACACAAAGCTGAGTGCCGGAACAAGGGGTAAGTTATAGCCGAGTTTATTTTTTGACGTTTTAATGTTATTTGGTAGCATTATATTGTTCATCACAATTGATATGCACAGGTCCAGAATTTCATTGATTTGAAAAAACAAACAATTTAGAAACTTCTTTCTGGAACAGAGTAATTATTGTATGAATTTGTTACAGTTTTTGAATATTATGCTGGTATGTGCTCAGTCCTTGGTTTCATAAATCAACAGGGAACAAGAGGAGCTGTGAGATGCGACAGAAATGGTAGACGCAACTGGACAGTTTGTAATAGTCAACTGGATGATTGAATTAGAATATATAAGGGGACAATTTGTAATAGTTTGATTGTCAATGAGATAGATGCAAGGGGACAGTGTCGATAGATGCAAGGGGACAGTGTCATGGTGAACTGTATACGATGATTAAGTCTTTCAAGCATCAAATCTTCAGACATTTGATTTCAGTGATTTGTTTTAGGCTTTAAGCTGATGATCTATTTCTCTTATGTTGTCAGAATTTGAACATACATTGTGTAGTTTTAATGAATATGCCAACAGTTTTAATAGTTTAGGAAATCTTAACCATATTTTAAATTTGTGTATCTACGTTCTAAATCTTCATTTTTTTATTTTTTTTTCCATACGAGTACACTTAATTGAAACTAGTTACATGAGAATTTAGAATGATTCAACATAGAATTTAGATGGGGTGACAAACTGACAACTGACAAGCCTTTGTGGACTTTAGCCTAGTCATGTATTGGGCCCCTTATTACACCCGGGTCCAGCCCACTATGGCTATTGGTGCATACTTAACAAACTATATAACTGACTTTGTAAAAAAAAATAAT
>JABWDY010018343.1:16330-29625 GCA_013358455.1 Thalictrum thalictroides | reverse complement strand
AAAAAAAAAAATGCTGTAGTATGTATTTACTGTTTAATTTGTCCTGTGAATTTTTTGTAAGGAGAATTCATTATCCAATTATGGGGGCCATTTTGCGTTTACCCCATGGTTTTATGTCAATATTTGTGTTAACCTCACTAAAGATTTTTTAATGGATTTAACCACACCCAGTTAACGAGTCCGTCTTTGCTCCGTTTGAAAAATTCTACGTGGATTATTTTAGTCAACTCGATCTGAAGTGGATGAAATTTAGAGAAAGAGGCACGAGAACAACACATAACTTTTTTTTTTTTAAAGTAAGCCAGGGTTATCAGGTCCCCACATGTTTCATTGCTTAAATCTCATATACACCTTGCCAGTTGCATCATTATCTAGCAAATCATACATTCTAAGCTCGACTAGACCTATGGAAAACATAAAAAGGCTTTCAGTACTCTCAGACAGACCAACAAGATAGTCTGCAACCTGATTCATTTCCCTAAAGACATGCCTAATACAAAACTGTTGGAACCTGTGTTTCAACTTTAGTATACCTGCTACTAGATTTCTACAGTACCAAGGAGGTGCTTCCTTCTGCTGCAAAAGATGAACAGCTCTCAATGAATCAGAAGTAACTTCAATCCTTTCAAAACCCAACTCTTTAGCCCCCTTGATTCCATGCCAGATAGCCAGTAGTTCCTGAGTAATAACAGATCTAACAGAAGAGCCTCCAGAAAAGAAACATTTAACTCCTCCCAAATAATCTCTCATAACTCCTCCAAACCCCACTCGATCTTTCTCCACTGAGCCATCACAACTAATTTGCACAACATCTTCATTAGGTGGCATCCAAGTGCACTGAATGATACTATGAGCTTTGTAAACCACTTGAATACCAATCCTATCCAGAAAAACCCTTGTTGCTATAAAATCTGGAATCACTAATAACTGTGCTTGCAGGTAAAACTGTAACGATCCGACTCATATAGGCACCGATATTGTCCTCACTTAGCCATTGCGGACGTCCGACAGTGTGAGGTTTTTAGGGACATGAGCACGTTTAACTTCGGAGTTCTTTCGAACTCTGAAGCCAAGTCTTCTCAAAGGCATCGGTGTCAATATATGACGGATCTATACCTATATTCCAAAGTCAGGACATACCACCCCTAAGCCTGGTAGGACCCACCCATCGGCAACCACCTGCCGAATCTCGGGTGTTACAATCCTACCACCTTAGGAAAGAGTCATCCTCGGCTCTGGAATATACAGCCCCAAAATCTCCGACGTTCCTTGCCCCTAGTAAGATAAGTATTTGGCGCAACCATCACCCCCACCGGGTTAGGCGCCTTTCCAGCATACTCTCCCACCCTTGGTAGGTGAACCGTCGTCGGCTCTGATACCACCTGTAAAGATCCGACTCATATAGGCACCGATATTGTCCTCACTTAGTCACTGCGGACGTCCGACAGTGTGAGGTTTTTAGGGACAAGAGCCTACTTCCCAATAGGTCACCCATCCTGAGACTACTCCCACCTGAGCACGCTTAACTTCGGAGTTCTTTCGAACTCTGAAACTAAGTCTTCTCAAAAGGCCTCGGTGTCAATATATGACGGATCTATACCTATATTCCAAAGTCAGGACATACCACCCCTAAGCCTGGTAGGACCCACCCATCGGCAACCACCTGCCGAATCCCGGATGTTACAAAAACTTAGTCTCTCTCAGAACTTTCTCCAAAATGATCCTTGCTGCTGTCTTCTTCCCACTATGTTTTAATCCAACGGTTATAATATGTTTTTCTGTTGTACCAAAAAGTCTTCTTGCCCAAACTGTTTTCTGAAAAAAAAAAATCCAACATTTGTTTTCCTTAATAACATCAACTTTGCTGAAGATTCAACAATCTGCGAAATCAATTGCAAATTTGCAAAAAAAAATTGTGAATTTATTTTCTTACTGTTTGCGAAAATTCAACAATGGCGCAATCTCTTTCTTTTCTTACTGATTCTTCCCTGCAAACCAAGATCTCCATTGCAATAACAACGCGCACACTCATCCCAATGTGCATTCTCTTTCAATACGCATTCAGATAAATGAAACCACTTGATTTTGCAAAGAAAAAACTATACCTATTCATATAATCTTCATCTTCATCATCAGGTACCTTTAACCTTGCAAATCCCATTCTATTTTCTATGAACTCCAGTTGAGTCAACACACCATCCGTTATACTGATTCGTTCATCTGTAAAAAAAAAACTTGATACTTATACCCAGCATTTAGAAATACAGCCATACCTACACTTAAATTCAAGTCGAAGTCAGGTAGTGATATTTTCATTGTTACAGAATCTGCATAAAATTGGTCCAGCAATGATAACAGAATCATCTTCAGACTCAATAAATCCATAGGTGGTTGTTATCCAATCACTTCGGTGTCCAGCAGTAAGCATCATTAAGTTTTTGAAAACGCACTTGGGCCAACAGAGTTATCCTATGGTTTCGGTTTCCAGGTACTGCATATATGTCTTCTTTCCATCCACCGATTACATTTCCATTTTGAAGTTTGTCAACAGGCAATGGGGTTTTGACATCAAATTTCATCTCGATCTTTACATTTGCAGTGAAAGAAAACAGATCTATGGTGTTTTTGAACTTTAATTGAAATGGAAAAAAAAGAAATTTTACTAAAGTGATAACTGATATGATTTTGGAGTTGGTTTGGGGAAGAAGATGAACAGTTACAGAAAACGAGTTGTTAATTGGCCAATATCAAGTATTTTATTATTTTTGAAATTCCACATCAGATTAGGCTAACGGCTTATGACGGAATCGTTAACTGGGTATGGTTAAGTTAATTAAAAAATCTTTAATGGGGTAAAAACAAATATCGACATAAAAATATGGGGTAAACGCAAAATCGCCCCAATTATGTTGCCAACTGCAAAATTGGTTTCTGGTTTGGTGTTTTGTCCCAAAGTTGTAACTCCTAGTAGACAAAATTGACAATAAGTGGTATACTGGTATTGGACTACTGCAGCTCTTAACATGGTTGTTGCACAATTTATTTATTTTGGTGCAAACAAACATTTTACAGTTTGATTTTAAATTATTTTGCTCTTCCATAAGCAGCCACCACCTGAATGAATACATAGAAAAATTTCAAATTCTATCACATCCAAACAGCAATTAGCAAACCCCATAGCAATGGCAGAAAATAACATAGCGTCATCCCAAGTTATTCCATGGAAGGTCAGGGTTACGCTCTCCAAATTCGCCCTTACAGACCTCACACGTCGTTCTGATGGTACAGTTAACCGACGTCTCATGAAACTATTTGATAGTTGTGCCAAAGTTCCTCCTCATCAATCAAGTCAAGGATTAAAAGTCTCAGATGTCACAATAGATTCCACCAGAAACCTCTGGTTTCGGCTTTTCGTACCTACCAATGTTCCTGACCACTTGAGGCTTCCAGTATTAGTTTACTTCCATGGTGGTTGGTTCACTTGGTTCTCACCCGATGTCAAACTTTATGATGTAGTGTGTCGTCAATTTGCTCAGAGACTTCCTGCCATCGTTGTCTCTGTCAACTACAGACTCACACCTGAATTTCGCTTTCCAGCACAATATGAGGATGGATTTGATACTCTCAAGTTCCTTGATCACAATAGTCTTCCCTCAAATGCTGATCTGTCACGGTGCTTCTTAGCTGGAGATAGTGCCGGTGGAAACATAATACACCACGTGGCACGGCAGTTTGCAGAAGCTGAAAGTGACTTGAGTGATATAAAAGTGGTTGGATTGATATCTATTCAACCCTTTTTTGGTGGAGTGGAGAGAACTGACTCAGAAATTCAACTCAAAGGAGTTCCAATCATTTCTGTTGATCGAGCAGATTGGCATTGGAAAGTGTTTGCGCCAGAAGGTGCAAATCGTGACCACGGAGCAGTTAACGTCATTGGTCCCAATTCTGTAGACATATCACATTTGATCCCTTGAAAGATTGGCAAAAACGTTACTTCCATTGGCTGAAGAAATCAGGAAAAAAAGCTCACTTGATTGAATATCCTAACGCTTGTCATGCTTTTTACGTTTTCCCAGATTTACCTGAAGTTTCCCTCTTATTTAGGGAAGCAAGGGACTTCATTCATAACAATGTTAGCACCAAAAAATGAAGATGAATATGCAAAATCACATTGTCCTCTCTCATAGTCTCTCATGTAAGGTTATACCAATAAGTCTCTCATCAGCTCATGCTACTGTAGAAGAATTGGTTTCCATTGAGCAGAAAATAATAACAACATTGAAGTGTACTGGGTATTGAACTAAGTCAGATTGCAACCTCAATCAGTCAATCTGACTGTTCAGTTACAACTCATACAAATTTACATGCATGAATACATTCAAATTAGTAGCCATTAAAAAAAAATTGCAGAGAAGAGAACATTGATAAACAGAAGTGCAAACATAAAAAACAGTATATTAGTGAAAAACACAAACAACCTAGGACCACCTCCCGGCCTCCCCTCTTAATCAAACCCATTCAATAATTTGGTCTTTTGGTGACATAATATAGAGTTATAGACCCCACCTAAAGGTATTACTATTTCTTTGTCGGTATCTAGGACTGAAATGAACCACCCATTGCCTCTTCAATATAACACCCTCCTTGTTTTCCAGTTTCAGACTTTCAGTGCTTAAGAAGAAGATGGCGGAGAAGAAAGCATTGTCATCCAAAGTTATTCCATGGAAAGTAAGGATTTCACTCTCCTTCCTCCGCGGCCTTACAGATTTCAGCCGTCGTTCTGATGGTACAGTTAACCGGCGTCTTATGAATCTATTTGAAAGTGCTGTCAAAGTTCCCCCTCAATCAGGTAAAGGCATTGCAGTCTCGGATATCACAATAGATTCCACCAGAAACCTCTGGTTTCGGCTTTTCCATCCTACCGATGTTTCTGATGACTTGAAGCTTCCTGTGTTAGTTTTCTTCCATGGTGGTGGTTTCACTTGGTTCTCACCCGATGTAAAACCTTATGATGCAATGTGTCGTCAATTTGCTCAGAGAATTCCTGCCATTGTTGTCTCCGTCAACTACAGACTAACACCTGAATATCACTTTCCAGCACAATATGACGACGGATTTGATACTCTCAAGTTCCTTGATCAGAAATTTTTTGATAGTTTTCCCACAAATGCTAATTTATCCCAGTGCTTCTTAGCTGGAGATAGCGCAGGTGGAAACATAGCACACCATGTTGCACGACGGTTTGCAGAAGCTGAAAGGGAGTTCAGTAATATAAAAGTGGTCGGATTGATAGCCATTCAACCATATTTTGGCGGGGAAGAGAGAACTGACTCAGAAATTCAACTCAAAGGAGTTCCATTAATTTCTGTTGAACGATCAGATTGGCATTGGAAAGTGTTTGTGCCTGAAGGAGCGAATCGTGACCACGAAGCAGTTAACATTTTTGGTCCCAAATCAGATGACATATCAGGTTTGAAGAATTTTCCCTCCACATTGGTGTTTGTTGGTGGTTCGGATCCATTGAAAGATTGGCAGAAATGCTACTTCCATGGGCTGAAGAGATCAGGAAAAGAAGCTCAATTGATTGAATATCCTAATGCTTTTCACGCCTTCTACATTTTTCCAGAGATACCTGAAGCTTCACTCTTATTGACCGAAGTAACTGTCTTCATAAATAACAATGGTGGCACAACAAAATGAAGAAGAATATGTTAATAGGAAAATAATGGTAAAAATTGTACCTTTATTTTACTTTCACATCACATCTTCCATGGTCTTTTTATGCATTATTGGTCTCTTTTATTTCATGACATTGTTGGGAAAATGGTTTTGAATAACAGGAAGTGTTATTAGTAATAATGCACGTTGGTAACAGGAAGTGTTACTGGATGTCTTATATCCTCCAGTTTTCTCATGATTTAGTGTGAATTCCAATGGTCAAGCGCCTGTGTTTAAATGGTAAGGGCCTGCCCTTTCATTCTTCAAAAGAATATACTAATATAGCAAAAAGAGGAAAGTTATAACATAACAAAAAGAGGAAAGTAGAGTACCTTAGACGCATTCTCATATTGGAGCCTCCGAAAGGTATACACTAGATGATACTGCCATTTTCAAATCAGTAAAAGATCAACTTTGAGAATAACAACCATTTTTATCACCAACGCAGAGAAGTCAAAAACAAATATATTGCAAATTAAAGTGAAACTAATATTAAGAATGTTTTTTTTATAAAGCATCTAATTGGCAATACACATGTACCAATACACACAACAAGGCACTGTGCTGTATTCTGCAAACTATAAATCGGGGCTGTCGTAGTATCTTCCCTCCACCTGATCTGCCTAGTGCCCAAGCATTAAGCAGGTGAGTTGCTTCTTGCTTGCTTCCAAGATACCAGTTCCGATTCAATATTTTCATCCTTCTTTGTGTTCTCACGTCTTCTTTTAGTACGATCCTTGGTCTTTTTGCTCTGATCTTTCTTCAAATTGCTTCTATGCCGATGCTGCTCCTTACAGTGATTACTGGATTCACGCAGCAAGAGACCAGAAGCTCCTAGCCGCCCAACATCCAATTCTCCTCCAGATTCTTCCAAGAATAAAATCTCATTGTTGTCCTGATTATGCGATATGTTAGCTTTCTTGTGACCATTATAAGAATTGTGCTTCCCATGACAGTTATGTAGATCCTCTTTCAAATGTAGACTCTCACTAGAAGAATATCTCTCATCTTTGCTGTGGTTTGAAGGCGCCCGGGATCTGGATCTAGACTTTCTGTACCGCTTATCATATCTTTGATCGTGCGGCCAATGCCTCTGTTGACATAGTTCATTATCGTTGAAACCAGGACACCCAGATTTTTCACTGTCATCATGGCAACTCAACCCAGATCCAGTTTCCCATCGACCGCAAGGGTCCACCACATCTTTTGAGTTTGGTCTCGAATCACGTGATTTACTCCTTCCACCATGCGAACAAACACTATCGGTCTCACAGTTCTCTGAATTCGATTGCTTGTCGTGATTATCTTTTGCCTTTTTCCGTCCAGTCACATGTTCCCTTCTGCTAGACAAGTAATTGTACTTTCTGCTGGAATCATGACTACACAATTTATCTTTCCTTTCATAAGGGTCATGCTCATTGAAACTATATTTCCGCAAGACACTTTTGTCAGAGATATGATGATCTTGCCCTTTGCTATGGCATCGTGAGTGTGTTCTTGAGTGGCTATAATATCGATCGTTGTCCTTGATCGAGTGATCCCTAGGACCATGATCGTGGAGTACATTTTCCTCGAACCGATTGTTCTCAAACTTTGATTTCTCTTCTAACTGTTCAAGTTTTTCAACTTTGTCACTAATAGCAGAATCTTTCTTCAGGTTTGAAGGAGTATCCCAGCGATCTCTGTTTTCATTAGGGCCATCTCCATCAGAACTACTTAGAGAGTCATGATCCCTTGTTCTTGATCTTCTTGAGTAATACCTGTCAAATCCCAACCAAGATTAACTGTGAGAAAAAGTGCAATCGCTAGAAAAACTGTTTAGTATACACCATTCACCCTTCAAAGAAAGGACTCGTCGGCCAGTTTTTGAAATCAACAACGGAAAATAAAAATGAATATGACAGAATTGAATCTGAATTACAGTGCTTATATACAAAACACATACCTTTCATGCTTTGATGTTCTTTTATTGGAATTCCTTGGAAGACTCCAGTTTTCTTGGCCCTTGGGTTGGTCATAACCACATTCATCAGAAGGGCCCAACAAAGCAACCATTTTTTTTACCCAGTACTTGGGGGGAGGGTTATCCCAATCAGCCCATTCGTAGTCCCCACCAGGATTGCGGAAGCAGTGGATAAAGTTGCACACCGTTCCACGAGAGCAATTCTGTTCAAAGAAACACAACAGCCAGAAACAGTTCATCATCCAAAACAGTTCGAGAGATCCTCACCAAGAACAACTCTAGATCCAACAAGGGAGTAAGAGAACACACAAAAAGAAAAGAGGTATTAATAGGGGGGAAAACGATGCTTCAGGAAGGTATAATAAGATGCCGAGGTTATGGAAGTTCTGGCAGAGATAATATTTCTTCAAAAAGTTCGTAAAAGGTCATAGAGATGCCTCAATTAGACACTTAAATTATAGGTTTAAATTTCCAAGTCCCCTTCAAGCAGCAAATCAATATTTTTGCTCTTGGGTCGTACTCCACATGACTTGACTTGGAGCTGGGTCTGGTGGCCATTATTAAAAATGACTGGAAATCTGTGGCATAAGATGCCACAGAAAAAGCATCTGCCATTGTGGCTGAACTTGAGTTATGTGCTGAAGCTTTCTTAAGTATGTTCTATGTGTTCTTACATGTTTGGAGAAAGATTGGTCACAAGTTACATTTTCAGAATAAAAAAATTTATTGATGAAAGCGGAGGGACAAGTAAAAAGAGAGACACCTGAAGAACAAATAAAAGAAAAGGAGTGCTTAAGAGGAAGAGGAAAAGGAGACGAAGAGAATAAGAGAAAGTGTTTCCCAAGGAGGCATACCAAACGATCCCCGAAATAGCAAAGCTTACAGATTACAATAAAAAAGACTTCTATCCAGCAATGTAACTGTTCCTACCTTGAGTCTTGACTTCATGTACTCTCCACATATAGCAATTCTCCATCTGGTCACACCGACGTACTCACATGTTATCTGTCAACATGGAAATTATAATTTACTACAAAGAATAATAATGACAACAAAGGAACAATATTATTTGTTTGAAAAAAGCTAGAGAAGTAATTTAGTAATAAGATAAAAATCAAGATAAATAATTGTGGAAAACTAGATCATTTCAATAAAAGAACTGTAGTTCAAAATAATAGGTTTATAAATTTTTGGAGAGAACTTACTGAAGTAAGACAAACCTATAGAAAGGGAACTAACACAGATGACGATAAACAGAACAAGGAGAAAAATAATTGTAACTTAATTGCATTTGTCATTTAGGCTTACACAAAATTCTCATAATACTTAGATTAATCACAGAAAAAGCAAAAGCTAAAATCAAATAAAAGATATACCTGTTTGCCAGCAAAATAGCGACCGTTTATAGATTGATAAGCAAGAATGGCAGATTCCAAAGACTTAAAATGCACATAAACATTCCCGCGCAAATGAACTGAGCCATTCTTACACACCTGAAAAGCATAATTTCATTCAAAACGAGTGAAATAAGGATGTTGTATACACATTTTACCTCAACAACTATTAAGATGTAGCTAAATCGCATCATCTTTTCAATGGTTTATTAACTCATACTATCTTCCTACAAGTCAGTTATAATATAAAGTAACTAATTTCTACAAAAAGATCAGTTACTCAAACAAACTTAGACGCTTATTCGTATAACCTTAAAATTCACAATCTCCCCAAACTTCAAAAATTCTGTATGTACATCCTCATAAAACTCTTCGTAACTGCGATCAATCTCTTCATCAGTATACTGAAAAAAAAAATAGAAACAAGTAGATTATAGAAACAATTTAGTAAACAGACAAAACTCAATTGATCTGTATACCACAATTCGCAACCATGGCTCTGACAGATTCTCTCAGAAAAGCTTAACAATAGTCATGATTCATAATAGACAAAAAATACCAGTGTAAAAAGATGAGAAAACACAACGTAAATATCTACATGTTGTAAGCATGACAACACAAGTATATGCAAGTAAAGATAAAAAATAGACAACACAACATAATTATCTACATGTTGTAGGCATGACAGGTCAACAGATGATGAATGCCGTTACTTGTAATGACATGTATCTAGCACAAGTATAAACCAACCGTTTACAATAATTCACAGATTACTACCATACCAATTCATCAATGTTGCACAAAATTTTATATATAATAGTTTCTCTATGGAACGACTTATCAACTTCATATAATAATCATTTTCTTTATCATTAACAAACATCCATATCTAAGGAATTGCAATAGGGATGCTTTCATTTTGTAAATTGGGTGAGACTCTCTTCTCTGCATGTTTACTTCTCTATTCAATGCAACTGGTAATAAGTAGAAGTTGAGAACAGGTTTGTCGATGTATTGTAACTTTCGAAATAAACAATTTTTTTTACTGATATAAAAAAAAAATGCAATATCAATCACATCCACAACCAATATGTTGTCACCTGTTTAGAATTTTGGACGTAATAGCCCACAACACATGAGTACTTCATTCACTCCACAATAGAGCTGATTGCTCATAAAACTACTAGTCGTTAAGGAGAGAAGGCCAGCTCAGATTGATAACCCCCCAAAAAAATAAAATCTGAGTAACAATGCTTCAAACTCAAAGTTAAAGAGATATGCAGCAGGCCAGCAGTTAAGTATTAAACAAAAATATCACACTGAGCCTCTGTAAGATCGAAGTACTAACTTGTCAGAACTATTATTCTAGATGTATTACGAAGTTCAACGATTACACACAACAGACTCGATCTAGTACAGATGTCCATAATAGATACTAATATAAAATATCTATGTAAAATTACAAGGACAGCAACAAAAGAAGAAAACGCATGTATGGAAAATTAGAAGGTCAATAACTACTTTTGAGTAACAGATATTGATTTAACGGTAATGTAGGTCGAGAATAGGATACAGAATGGCTATGAAACCTCTATTCTCATCCCCCAAACATGTAAACCTTGAAATTGCGTCCAGCAGATCCTTGAGCAGAATTTCTGATTTATATCAAGTCAAAGAACAACCAAACAATTTTTAATAATAGACAACCTGATAACATAGTTGTATGCACAAATATACATTGACATACACACATACATCCATACAGACCTACCTAGTAGTAATTACAGTTATTTAAAAGGGCTAAACAAATTTTCATGCATAGGCTTCACAGTTTAATATGAATGGAAGGTGCATATTAGAATAGTTAAGAAACAGTAATTATCACTATTTCCAAAGATTGATAAGCAGGATACAATAACTCAGACATGCTATGTTACAGACCTCAAGCCCTTCATCCTGTTCCCAAGTAAGACCAGGTCCACTGTACATGTTCTTGATAAGCAATGTGCACGATTTGTCAGGGTAAAAGTGTACTCTGCTACAGCGTACTCCAAAGCGACAGGCTCCTGTTTTTATATGGAAAGGGCAATGAGCTTTATCCTACATAATACCATGGAGATATGTAAGTCTATGATAGAAAATGATATCATAGTTGTCAAACACTTAAGGGTCAAAAAGGAGTTATGGAACAGTATTTCTACGGACAGAACATGAGGAGATGGGCCACAAAGTGAGTTGTTGGCATTTAATAACATAGTTCAAATGTTCAAAGTGGAAGTAAGTTGCTCACCCCAAAGGACATATTCAAGAGCCTTGAGAAACATATTGATGTCATTTCATAAATGTATTAATTTTCAGATAAGAAAAAAAAAAAGAGAGGTGCAGATGCAGATGGTTAAAACCATTACCTGTTCTGTTCCGAAATTTGGAGTTTGCTGAGAAACACTTTCGAAAACCTGATGATCGGATATGGATGTATTTCTATACGAACCATAAACTTCAGACTGTGGTGGAAGAGGATTTGATGTAGGTCTACTTGCATCCTGATTCATAGTCTAAAGTTAGATAACCATGCAACAACAACAAAAAAAAACGTATAAAACACATACAATATTAAAATATCTAGAAAAACTAGCAACATCACACCTCAATGCAAGCTTGTTGATTATCAGCCCTTCTTTTCGCGACCTTAACCCTTTTCTTCTTGACTATAATCTCATTTCCTTGAAAAATAACTTCTGCAGTCCCTTCTTCATACTCCCATTCATCGTCATCTTCTTTCAACTCATTCTCACTTTCAGCCTGCCCCAAAATAAGGCTGAAACAATTAATATTACTTAAAAAAGGGAACACCACTTAGAATTTAATAAAAACTTCCATGAACATAAAGTTCAAGCTAATCACGCAATAGGGGTGTTTGCTAGTCTTGCACAATTTTGATCAGAATGTCAATTAGATAAAATCCACTAAAAGAGAGATAAAAGGAGATGAACCTGATGTCTGCAAGATTCTTCTTGTAGAAGCTTCCTTTGAGCTTCTTCCTCTTCTTCTTGAGCTTTTTTTGCAGCTCTTTCCATCCACAAGCTCTCTCGTTCTTCAAATTCCTTTCTCTGCCTCTCTATCATCTCCGCCTCTTCCTTCTCTTTCAATAAGAGTCTACATTGCTCTTCAACGTCATTTAATCTAGCTTCTTCTTCCTCTCGTACTTTCAACGCTATCTCCTTCCTTATGTATTTCCTCTTCAACTTCTTGGCTAATTTTCTCTTCTCTATTCTACAAAACCCAGCATTTTTTAGGGTTTTTATCGATTCAGATGGTCCTTCACCCTCTTCTTCTTCAAGTTTTCTATCTGTCGTAATTGCCTCCGCCAACATTGTTACTTCTCCGCCCGTAGAATCAACCTAAAATCGATTGACTATAATTAACGTATTTGATCGAAATTTGGTGAAACGAAACGATCGAAACTTGCTTAAAACCCTGATCGGAGCAACACATATGCGTGAAATCAATATCTGTTTCAAAAATTCAAGAGAGATTGGGAGATTGTGTATGATTTTCACTTCAGTACTCTGCCCTGTTTCGATCCTCAGTGGAAAATTTGGCGATAACCCCCCGGATTGTGGTCGGCTTTGTCGATCACCCCCAAATTGTGACAAATTTCGCGAAAACCCCCACCCTTATTTTTCCGTCTGGTTCAAAAAAGAAATTTCCCAACTTTACCCTCTCATGTTTATTTGACGTACCCCAGATTGTGGTTAGTTTTGGCGATAACCCCCAATTGTTGTTATTGGTTAAGTTTGGGGGTTATAAATATGAGATTGGTAAATTTGGGAAAAAATTTAAAACTAGACCGAAAAATAGGGGTTTGGGGGTTTTCGCTAAATTTAGCACAGTTTAGGGGTTATCGACAAGATCGACCACAATGTCGGGGATTATCGCCAATTTTTCCATCTTCAATTCCTAGTTATCTTGAACTAACTCCTCCCATTCATCAAACAGAACTGCAATGCCTTTGTTCTCTTTACCATCAACTTTCTTCCTTATGATGTTGAGTCAATTCCATAACATACCCTTAACTCTTCTTACCTCCTCATCCAAGATGAAGACTCCATTTTAAAAAACAATTGTATGTGCTAAGGTTTTCAAAGCCAATTTGGAAGTAGGTTCATAAGATTCAGAAAAGGTAAACTGCCTGGATAAATTCTTTTTTTTTTTTTGAA
>JABWDY010018335.1:0-10933 GCA_013358455.1 Thalictrum thalictroides | reverse complement strand
TCGGAGAAAAAAAAAAACCACATTTGAAATAAGGGTTTGTTTGATTCATTCGGTAAATCAGTTTAACGGTAAAAACAGAGGATATGGGATGGAATAAACAATTTATAGTCCAAGAAGAATACACGGAGAAATAATCAGTTTTAATGGAGTATATATACAGATCTGTTCTTTTTTAGTATACAACTACTAATTTATCCTTATAAAAATTACCGGGAAAAGAATCCCGTACGAATCAAACAGACCATAAGGAAATTAAATATACTGCCCGTTCGGCAACCTAGTAGAAACCAAGAATGAATTCTGGCAGTAGATGGTTTTTTCAGAAAGATGTAATACATAAGTCAGAAGCTAAATCCCAAAACTTCAGCCAAAAGGCAATAATTAACTTTCTAAAAATATTTTTTCAAATCTTAATTATTGATTACCAAACATGCTTTCTCTTTTCTTCTTGTTGAAAAGTTAAAAAATACATTTCTGGGTCGTTGCCGAACAGTCCCATACTGAAGAATTGGTGGATAGGTTATTGGATTGACGAAAACAATAACTATGCCTTATGAAGATCGAGATCATCGAGTTACTTAAATTCTGGTTTATGTCTTAGTTTCCATATTAGTTGGATATGGTTTTTAAACTTAAAAAGAGTCAGATCACTCAACAAACTCGAGTATATGAGATATTTGATCAAATGACAATCTAATAATTATTAACTTCCCCTGTTTTACACAAACCAAACAAATCTAGTAAAACTGTAAAAGCATAAATCTAATTTAAGACCAATCATACATACCAAGAATCATTTCATGAATTATTAAAGCACTTTGCTTACTTTGCAAAATAAATTGGTTAAACATCAATTTCATGAAGCAAAAAAACAGACCCTTTTTCTAGTTACATACAGGACCAGACTATTACATTTGAATTCAATGTGATCCAAAACTTGCCAAACTAAGAAGATATCTATATACACCAACAAGTACATGTAATAGGAAGTATATTTTGTGAATTTCCTTTAGTAGGCAAAACA
The DNA here is from genome assembly GCA_013358455.1 of Thalictrum thalictroides. NCBI lineage: Eukaryota > Viridiplantae > Streptophyta > Magnoliopsida > Ranunculales > Ranunculaceae > Thalictrum > Thalictrum thalictroides. The sequence continues at coordinate 9,909 of JABWDY010018335.1, read as the reverse complement.
GTGAATGAAGGTGAGTAACTTTGTGTTTAATATGGTTGTTGAATGGTTAGAAACAATAAAAAAAACAAGCAAAAGAAGCAAAGTGATGAACACTGAACAGAATAAAAAAAGAGTATATAAGTTTGAATTGTCTAGCTAGGGTAATTCATTTGGTCCACATATATTGTAAAACCTAAATAAGCTCCATAGTTCAAAAACACACTCTATAATCTATATATAAGTTTGATTTGAAGTTTTCTTTACATCCCATGAATCCATGATACAGACATTTGCTTTTATGATTGTGACTTAAGTGCCTTGTGGACAGGAATATTTATCCCCCATGCACAGATTTAAACTTCAAGATATGTTTCCACTTTCAAAATTCTCCTCCAGAGTCCAGACTCCAGCAGTCACCTAGTGGATCTTGCCAGGCGCAGGTGCGCGTCACCACCACTTCAAAGAAGGGAAAATTGCTATGACACCCTCACCGGAAACAAGGGAAAATTGCCGTTTGTTTACTTTTGTCCCTCCATATCGGAGTTCTGGCTCAGTCCAGCCATGCATAACACCCCCACAAGAGGAAGGGAAAATCGTCGTTTGTCTATTCTTGCCCCTCCATATAGGACCTCTGGCTCAGTCCAGCCACTACCATGCTTAGCACCTAACATTGAAATATCATGGACCACAGACCACTACCACCTTTTTTTTTGAGATGGTCCACAACTACAGATACACCAATTAAGCTACCCAAACCTCATGCTATCAAACAATTGCTTTTTATTTTACTTAGTGATTGAATGTATGGAGAAGAATACAAAAGAGACAGAATAATACATTATCAACAATTTAAGTATCACACATGGTGGAGCAGAACTACAAATTGATTGTAGCATTACTAATAAGAGTAACATGGTCGTTGGTCATTGGTCATGGATATATTGTTTGGTTGCAATTCATCTCATAAAGAATCCAAACTCATTGAGAAGTGGTTGTAGTTTAATTCATGTGTTACATACTTATATTGCAGATGGTACTTCTTTGAACTACACCAATATAATGAAGCAAATGCCATACTTCGAAATTCTAATGCTCAAATGTGTGTATTGTTGTGCAACGAAAGCTTATAACCCAAGGATTGGTTGAATACCGATAATCAAGATAATAGTAAAAACAGAGAAATAATAAAAAAACAACAATCACACACAAGAACACTAAAATTAACGTGGCTCGGCAAACAGTTTAATCCACCCGGCAACCAACCAAGAAGTTTCACTATGATGATGATAAAGAAAACAAGGATTACAAAGAACTAATTAACTTAAGCTAACACCTCACAAAGAACCGACTTTGATCTCGATGAGTTACCTATAATTAATCCTTAACCTTTACTGCTATGCATAACATATTCTCTTTATAAACACGTCTGACCTTGGGTATTTATAATACCTTAAGTTTCCTTAACATAGAAGTCCTGTATGGACTTGAATAAGGAAACCAAGTTCTATACATATATTGTGCCCACAAGTCCTGCACGTCTTTTGTTTCCATAACCAATGTAACTAATTAGAATCTGATCATATACACCCAGTATTATGAGCCATATACAACAATCTCCACCTTGGCGAATAATCAACACCTTGGACATTTTGCCGCTGACTCCCATCTTCATCACCACGCCCGTGAAACCTTCTACGTTGCTGCCTCCACCCATTTGGGTGCCCGATAAATTATGATCGACAGACAAGTTTGAGGTACCCTCAAACCTGCCCACAGGAATCCACATGCTGACCATCTTTACCATTTTTGAGTTCCTTCCTTCTGCAGTCACCTTGTTCATAACATAACCTTGTGATTTTGACATCACCTTGCCAGCTGCCTTAGGACCAACTCTAGATCTTACTATTGTTCGACCCAATAGTATATACAAGCCGCTACTACCTGCGACTCCTTTCATGATCACATCGGAATCTCTGCAAACCTCCACAACTCCACCTTTACCAGTGAACTTGTAACCCAAAGAATCTAACTTGGATAGAGAAATTAGATTTCTTTGCAAACTCGGCACATGTCGAACGCCTTCAAGAGTATGTATCATCCCGTCATACATCTTGATGTGAATATTACCAACTCCCACTATCGATTTCTTGGAGTCATCACCCATCGACATCCAGCCACCCATGCGATCACATCTTTTATACTTGTCGAACCATGACTTATGTGAACAAACATGTTTCGTGGCACCGCTATCAAGTACCTACTCTCGATTATAATTCTTTTCTTGAGCAGTCGCCAAAAGCAATTCATCATCGAAGTACTCCACCTGATTAGCCAATCCGTCAGAATTAGCAGTCTACTTGCCTTTCTCTGACTTTGAGCTATTTGCTGAAACCGCTCCACCTTTCCTCTCACAATCCCGTCTAAAGTGCCCTGTTTTTCCGCACTCCCAACATTCCATGTGAGCCTTCTTACTTTTGTTAAATTTTTTTCGTGATCCTCCATTAACCACCAAACCCTCACCATGAGATTCGTCTTCCCTACCCTTATGTCTGAGTTCGTGAGATAAAAGAGCACTGACAACCTCATCCAATCCCAGGGTTTCCTTTCCATAGAGCAACGTGGTGATAATATGCTCATATGATGGAGGTATGAAGTTCAGAAGTAGATGTGCTTGATCTTCATCCTCTAACTTCACTCCAGCCTGAACCAATTCAGAAAGCATGTTATTGAAGACATTAAGATGATCATTAATACCTGTACCTTCTGCCATCCTCAACCTGTAAAGTTGTTGCTTTCGGTACAACCGATTTGATAACGATTTTGTCATATACAAACTCTCAAGCTTTAACCAAAGTTTTGATAAAGACGTTTCTGTGAGAACGTTTGATAAGACCTCCTTCGTTAAACACAATCGAATCGCGCTAGTAGCCTTCAAATCAAATTCTTCCCAATCATCATCTAACATTTCTGCTGCTTTTTTCCTTTAGTGCCTTGTGAAGCCCGGATTGTACCAAGAGATCTTGGACTTGTACTTTCCACAAACCAAAATTCATCTTTCCATCAAACTTAAAACCCGAACTTAAAACTTATTGCGTCATCTTGAAAATCCCTACAACCTGAAACCTTGCTCTGATACCACTGTTGTGCAACGAAAGCTTATAACCCAAGGATTGGTTGAATACCGATAATCAAAATAATGGCAAAAACAGAGAAATAATCGAAAAGCAACAATCACACACAAGAACACCAAAATAAACGTGGTTCGGCAAACCGCTTAATCCACCCGGCAACCAACCAAGAAGTTTCACTATGATGATGATAAATAAAACAAGGATTACAAAAAACTAATTAACTTAAGCTAACACCTCACAAAAAACCGACTTTAATCTCGATGAGCTACCTATAATTAATCCTTAACCTTTACTGCTATGCATAACATATTCTCTTTATAAACACGTCTGACCTTGGGTATTTATAATACCTTAAGTTTCCTTAACATAGAAGTCCTGTGTGGACTTGAATAAGGAAACCAAGTTCTATACATATACTGTGTCCACAAGTCCTGCACGTCTTTGGTTTCCATAACCAATGTAACTAATTAGAATCTGATCCTATACATATGAGCCATATACAACATGTATTATTTCAGTCATCATGCATCTATCATTTTCACTAACACTAGAGAATTTTGTCTGACAGGCTATAAAATCCCAAATTTTTAACCAAGAAAAAAATAAATTCTAAGTTGCATGGATCAATTAAGGTTAAAATTTGATTACAATTTACAATGAAAGATGAGATATTGGTGGAAACTAAGGCTAATACATATAAAGGCTGGTCAAATTATGTTCAACAGATTGGTTTGACAGCTTCAAGTGAAAAAACGGGTGTATCTCAGTATTTTTGAATTTGGGGTATCTCAAAGAACAAGAACGCAAACTATTCTGGGTACCTCAAAGTATCCTTCTATCCTTGTTGTTTGTATTAGAGAGTTTTGTTTTTGGATAGTATTAGAGAGTTGCAAAATTCAAATCAGACAACAAGCAGTGAATTTATTTTAATCCACTAATTTCACTATTGAATTCACCATTCCCACATTTTCAACCTGCAAACTTTAACACAGTCAAATATGGTTAAGAATCTGAAATCTGAATAGAAGCAGAGAAAAGACTAATGGACTAAAACAAGAAAATCAATGACCCCGGAAATACAGGGAGTCTTTAAATTTGTCTTTAAAGTTTAAAGTTTCAATCTTTTCTATTGATAGTATGTTTTCAATTAAAAAACAATAAACAAATCTGCAATTCTTCATCAATTTTATATTTATTTTCTTTACTGTTTACAATAAAAAGAGCTGTTTCTGCAGATTACTGCAGAAAAAAAACCTGCAAACCCCACCATCCTACTACTTCATAGCTTCTGTACACTACTACCCTTCACTGCAAATGGCTGCAATTGTCTGTAACAAACCACCAAAACACCAACAACCCCACCACTGTACCAAAGCAACAAAGAGAGTTATAAAGTAAAGAAAGAGATAGAGAGAGAGAGAAAGAAAAAGAAAGTATATTGTACGGATTCTATAATGCTGTTAATGCGCATGGGGTTAAGTTAGATTGATTAAAGTTTTGATTTTTATGAAAAGAGGAGAGTGTGTGTGTTAAGCTTAAAGATTCCAATTGAAAGGCACATTTTAAAACATTTAAAAGAATACTACTTGTTCTTCTTGTGCTTGAACCCAATTCTAAAACCCTGATCTTGGGTTTTTATTTATTTATTAAACTTGGGTTTTTAATGGAAAGATCAAATTTTGATTTGAATAACTATATTGTTGATGAAGAAGAAGATGGATTAAGTGTTATTGATGGTTTTACTTCTTCTTCTTCTTCAACTTCTTCTACAGTGTGTTTGGAGCTTTGGCATGCTTGTGCTGGACCACTTATTTCACTACCAAAGAAAGGAAATGTTGTTGTTTACTTACCTCAAGGTCATTTAGAACAAATTTCTGAAATACCCATTTCAGAATTTTATGATTTGCCTTCTCATGTGTTTTGCCGTGTTGTTGATGTGAAACTTCATGTAAGTTTTAGTTATTTAGTTCATTTTTTTGCTCCCATCAATGTGTTTGTTGAATGGTTAGATGATTTTGTATGTCTTTTTTGAAGGCTGAATTGGCAAATGATGAGCTTTATGCACAGGTTTCTTTGGTTCCTGATACTGAGGTATGAGTGTTTTTCTTAGTTTTCAACTGTTTGATTGAGTAGAAGTTCAAGTTTTTAGAAGTGGAATTTGATTGAATGGATTTTTGAAACTTAAAAATACTTGTTTATGAAACTAGATTCAGAAGAAATTCAAAGATGGGGATATTGAAATGGATGGAGATGAGGAGGAAATGGAAGGTGGGAGCAAGTCTATGATGACACCTCATATGTTTTGTAAAACTCTTACTGCTTCGGATACGAGTACGCATGGAGGGTTTTCTGTTCCTCGACGAGCTGCTGAAGATTGCTTCCCTCCTCTGGTAATAATGCAAGTGTTTTTCTAATTATATTGTTGAATTGGAGTATAATATGTAATTACAGAAATCAATGAAATTTACAGTTCAGTTAGAGATTATACTATGTTTGGCTTAATTACCGAGGTCTTCATTTAGGATTATACACAACAAAGACCTTCACAAGAGCTTGTAGCCAAAGATTTGCACGGTGTTGAGTGGAAGTTTCGGCACATCTATAGGGGTATGTTGAGAAAACATAATTTTTGTTGTGTATTGGTTTGGGTTACCTCTTTACCAGTGTTCCACAATTAGCAATTCACTAGCTCACATGACATTCTTTCACTTGCAGGTCAACCAAGGAGGCATTTGCTCACCACAGGTTGGAGTGCATTTGTTAATAGGAAGAAGCTTGTATCCGGAGATGCTGTTCTGTTTCTCAGGTATATGAATGTGCAAGCTGATCTTTTTTCTTATTTCACCGACAATCTATATAACTTACATCTTTGGCAGGGGAGAGGATGGAGAACTAAGATTAGGAATCCGGAGGGCGCCTCAATATAAAGGCAGCATTCCTTTTTCAGCCCTCTGTAGTGAGAGCTTGGAGTCTAGTTCCCTCACTGCTGTGGCGAAGGCTGTATCTAAGAAATGTGTCTTCAACATCTACTACACCCCAAGGTACTTCTATTTAATTATAATGCATTAACTCGAACATTTTGGAGACAAGTCTCCTGAAATTGTAGTTCAAATAATCTTCTAGAATCACTTTTGGCAAACTCCTTGTACTTCTATCTAAACAGCACTTTGATGAATTTCTGGAACATTTCAACAAAAATGATGGAGTACATTAGTTTCAATAATTTAATATATTTTCTGATTGGAAAAATTTGGTCGACTACTTCCATTCAGTTTTGCATGTTAGAATTCTTTTCCTGAACTTCATATTATGGTTCTCGAATTAAAAACTCGAGTGGGGTATACACATCTTTACATGTTGAAGACATTTGATGAACTAATGTTGTGTATAAATCCGGGCAACGATGAAACAGGACGTATGTGATGACTTAATAGTTTAACATGAGTCAATGACATTCTTTATCACATTTCCACTAATATATTCTTGTTTGTCTGGCCAAAAGAAAACACACACCTTGTAATAGTTTTTCATGTTTATGGTGGACCAGGCCACATTGGATAGCCTAAATTGTGGGAATAAAAGTAAAACCTAAACACATGAAAAGGGCAGGAAAACACTCTCGCTTTGATGTCACACACAGCTACACAGGGCGGAAAATAAAAATAAAAAAAACACAAGTTTATTTGACATTGATAGTTTTGATTTATGAATAGATTATCTCATATCTGATATGTGTCTGGATTCCGTGATGGTGACCTCTTGTTGAGAAAATATCAGTGTCTAGATGTGAGGTAAAATCTTAGCATATAGACATGAGGTAAAATCTTAGCATATAGACATGAGGTTTGTATGTATTATCTCTACTTACTATGATCTTCAACAGTGTAAAATGTGCAAGTTATTATATGAAAAATATGAAGCTAGATGCTATATGCGCATAAATGAAGTTAGATGCTCACAATAACAGACATATTTTATTTAAATGACTATTTCATTGTATACAAGGTAATGCCTGAATATAAAATGGAACAAAACAAAACTGAAATCCAAATCTTGACATCTTATGACGAAAGTCTTGCTTGAGTATGTTTGATGCATCACGCCTCCCGTGTTTGCATTAATGAAGTTGCTAGATCTTCCTGTATGGATTGAGTATATTACTTGAAACTGCAAGGTCTTTGAGCTTGAAAAATGTATTGCAGGGAAAGTCCATCAGGGTTTGTAGTACCTCTCCGTAAATTTTCCAAAAGCATTGATCATTCTTTCGCTATGGGAATGCGGTTTAAGATACGATTTGAAAGTGAAGATGCGGCTGAGCGAAGGTTTGACAAATTGTATATGAATCAAAGCAAGCTTTTCGAAAGGTAACAGTGATATTAACTTTCATTTATTTATTTGCATGTGCAGATACACAGGACTGATAATTGGAATTGGTGATATCGATCCTTTGAGATGGCCAAAATCGAAATGGCGATGCATATCTGTATGTATTGATTTATTAAATCTTGTCTCTTGGAAGGATGACCATGCTATATTTCACGGCAATATCTCATAGTGATGATGTTGAGTCGATCTAAATGATCTTCCTTATTCATACAGGTTAGGTGGGATGATGATGTTGAATTTGGTCGACACAACCGAGTATCACCATGGGAAATTGAAGTTTTTACCCCAGTTTCTGGTTCCGGCAGTTTCCTGTTGTCTGGTTCAAAGAGAAACAGAATTAATTTGCCTTTTACTAGATCAGATTTTCCAGTTTCCAGTAAGTCATTGCAAATTTGAGTAATTTTCTTTGTCCTTAGCATGTATGTGTCAAATGATGACCTTGGATTCACCTAATTTTCTTTTACAGATGGGGCTGGGTGTTTGGACTTTGAGGAATCATTACGATTTCAGAAGGTCTTGCAAGGTCAAGAAAATTTGGAATTTAACACTCCTTGGAATGATATTGGTTTGTTGAATCACCAGCGAGCTGAAACGAGAAACCTTCCCAGTTTGAGCAGTTCTGGGATGGCTGCAATGGGAAATGGTGTCAGAACTGCTACAGGATGTTCAGATATTACCTATAACCGCATAGGCTGTGAAGAATCTGTTGGATTCCACAAGGTCTTGCAAGGTCAAGAAAAGTATTCCAATCCACACTTCGGAAGAGCTGTAGTTGATAATAGAGTTCAGTATGATGGTGTTGGAACATGTAGCATACCTCACAGATCTATGCCAGATGGAGAATGCTCTTCCATGATGAACTGCTATGATGGTCGAGTGCAACCGCCTACTCCATCTTTGCAAGTCTCGTCGCCATCCTCTGTGTTAATGTTTCAACAAGCAAGTAGTCAGGTTGCATACTCTGCATATGGCAGCAATAATCAGGAAAAGAAAGATTATGCCAACTATGACCTGTCTGATGATCGTGGTGTACAGGGTGGGACGCTGAGATTGTCTGAGGATGCGCAAAATAATTTAGTTCCAAACAACGAAAAAGGCTGCAGACTCTTTGGGTTTTCATTGATCAAAGAGAGTCATGCAGCTAGTGAAGATAATACAACTACAATGCCAATTACTCTGAGCTTGGATTTGTACGATTCTTCCTCGCGGCCTTCTATTGGAAGCCTCTCACATTTGAAGCCCCCTAAGTTGACTAAAACTTTTGGCGGTAGTAACGCGAAGGTATGCCTTCTGAGTGTGGTGTACCTGTTTACATCTGCCTTTGTTTTCATGTAGTTTGGTATCAGATGAATATGTTTCACTGACTAGCTATAATTTTGCAGGCAGAACGATTAATATCACAAAGTGTGATGGGTATGCTGATCTGATATGCTTTTTCAAGTAGCTATTAATTGCGGAAGGGTTTTGGATAATTTGTAAAGAATGTGAAGCTGTAAAGTCCATTCCAGTCCATTCCAGTCGAAGTGAGTAGCTTCAGAAAACTGTCATGGTATTGAATTAGTTTCATGTGATTTTAATCATCTCATCCTTGTAAAGTTTGAATGTGAAATCACTCTCTGTGACATTTAAGAAAGTCTTCTTGGTATTGCCTTACTTTTGCCCCACTATGTTGTTATGAAACCTGGTGTTGACGGATGAACTCAATTATTGATGGTAGGTGATAAAGCCATTTTTGTGTCCAACTTTGGATGTAATTTCACATATTTATTAGAAGATTTGCTTTATCTTTGAATCTGGAGACATTGATAATGCACTCGCGGTTGTTTCTTTCTTGTCTCATATATTATGTTTCTGTTACTTTTGTTGGTGGTACTGGAGTATTGGACTCGGAGGTTTACCCTCCACTTTACCCTTATCCTTCGCCTGTGATGATGGATGTTGAGTGTCTAGCTACTTCAAGGCTTCCCCATGTGGCCCTTTGGTTAAGTGGCAAGCGTGGTTAGAACAATCGAACAAAACATACTACAGGGTATAATGGGCACTACGTGAGGTCACCGGAGACATCGGTCCTTTCTGGTATGTCTTGTTTCAGATGACCTGTAGTTTAGAAATTGAAATTTGGTATCATAAGCTTCATGAGGGGATAGTTGAAAGGTGAAAGCAAGAACAGGAAAGCTCAGAAGTGTATAAGACTTGCATTGGTGTCAGTGTGTCACCCTCAGAAAAAGGTTTTGTAGTCATTGAAAGATAGAGAAGTCTCATTTGGCATTGTTGCAGCAGTCATGATCATGAAAGCATCTTATGGTTCAACATATATGAATCTGATTATACAAGTAATGTGAAACCAAAACCAAACAAAAGGTTTGTGATTAGAACTTTTGAAGTTTCTTCAGATATTTTCTTATATAAAAAC
>JABWDY010018324.1:9226-20375 GCA_013358455.1 Thalictrum thalictroides | reverse complement strand
TTTTCTTATGTAATATCTCACAATATCAGCATCTTGATATCAGAACCACCAAATCCCAAATAATATGGGAAGTAATTGGAACTTGGAAGACACAGGTAAGAGGAAACTTATTCGATAGGGTGTAAGAGATCATCTTCAAAAGAAATTCAAAAGATTCGTATTTTTGAGACTGCCAGTGTCTTCATGGTGGAGCGTCACCAAAAATCAGCCATTACCAGATCATGTATTTCCTATTGTATTGTTTTACATATATGTGCTGAACCTTGTGATACAAGAATTTATTGCATGAAGCCATCCGTCCGCAGCATGCCAGGGTACACAAATGATATCATCCGCCCTAAGGACTTCATCTACAAGGTTTCCAGAAATATGCTCTTCAGCCGCTTGCAGCAATAACTTGAATTCCTTTGAAAAATCTTCAAGATGCCCCAGTACAGGTCTAATTCCACAACTCTGTGCCACACAGAATTCCAGGTGCAAGCTCTTATCCAGTATTTGCAACAACATAAGACATACATCCCAGATCTCAGATGGTATCTGCTTGGATTTGTTGGCCTCGCACATTTCGCTAACAATAACGATAGCTTGATCCTGTAAACCAATAAACCTTGTTTCTCTCAGGCATGGGGAAACTTAGCTGTTTCCTTTGCATGTTGACAGAGAAAATTTAGAAGAGAAGCATTTTTATATATCTGAACTGAAACTACATCAAAAAATGTATGGGTGAAACTACATCGGTAGTATGATCAGGCTGGTTTTTTACTAGGGGAGGCAACACAGTGCTTGAGACAGCATGACTATTACTCGATTAGATACGCAACCAAAAGGGAGAAGAGGAAACCATCCATGCTTGCAATTAACAAATGAAGGTCTTCTGTTCAATTCAGCCTCTTATTTGCATGTTGGACATATGAGAGGTGCACTCCTGCAAGAAGAGTCTCCAATGCGCTGAGCTCCTCTGCTTATAAAAGCTAAAAGATGAATACTTCTCTCCCTTAACTGTGAATTCATTTCTTTCATGTCTTTAAGCCAGGATTTCTGATGTTTTGCAAGTGGGGAAATTAGCATAAAAGTATGCTCTATTTCTCTCAGATCAGTTAGAGAAGTTTGTGTCTTTTGAGTACGAGCTCTCTTCTTTCCATGATGATCATATGATATCTGGAAGATCAAGAAGATGAAATATTATATATGCTTTCTCAGAAAAGAAGTAAGGTTAGCATCCTGTCCACAAAATCAATACATGAAGAACTGTCCCCAAGAGAATATATCATTGCAGAGACAACCGTCAAGCTAAGGCCCCAAACATTCTGACATTTTTCATCTTCCCCTGTTGTGGTAGAAAGCCTGCTTTCATCTTGGACATCAAAGAAAGGATTCTGGTCCAATAACATATTAATTAGAACCTTGAGCGAAACAAAAGAATTGGCTGTCTGGAGCATCTCTGTCCCTCCTCTAACTCGTGCAAGGGTCGAAAGCAATTTCAAAATTACCGGAATGGAAGATAACGAATCCCTTTCTCGAATCTTCATTTTTCTGTATTATGGGTAACCAAGTGTCCAAGTACCAGAGGTCAAGAAACCATTTAGTATTAAGTCCATCGCAGCCAGTGAAGATTACAACAAGCAGCAATCTCAGCATAGCTGCACAGTATTGGTAACAGCCCAAGAGTTAGAACAGATACTTCAGGAAAGCCTTCTACAGATTTCTTATCTTCTTTTCCTTTAATACTTGAACTCCTGAACTTAATTGATAATAGAAGTACTAGAAGGAGTTTCATGATTGTCTCAAGCCCAACCACAGATGCTATAATGTTAAACATTGCTCCAAGGCTGGTAGGTGAGGTTAAGACAAGTGTACAAACATGTAAAGACTGCTGCTTCGTACCTTTCTCCAAAAAACTTCTGCATAATAAACTGATTAGACAGAGAAGCAACTCTGCTTGTGCTCCAAAGAAATTAACAATATCAACAGAAGGGCACACAGCAGGAACTAATGATTCTACAGTTGTCTGCAAACATTTACAAACACATTCAATGCACGGGCTAAGGAGTGTCTCAGAAATTCCTCTACCACTTGATGCCGTCTTTGTTTCTGTTAACTTTCCTCCATAAACAGATAAGATGGTTGTCAATGCCTTTAAAGAAGATAACTTGGAACTTTACATATGGGAGACTATTTTAATTACTATATTTTAATGAAACTTCCGGAGCTATAATCTGAAGAAATGACTGCTAACACATAAAGCTCGGTTGAGTAAAATGAATTTAAGTTATCCGCTCCGTACTTATTTGGGTTTTTTCTACAAACCGTAACTAATACAACACACTCAAGCTATAAAGATGGTATACAAATCTGACCTTAATAAATTGACAAGTCAGTAATTATGTGTGTAAGCTTCTTTGCTTTGTTTTAAAGGTATTATCCTTCCGCCATGTCTTCAAAACTGATTGTCTTTAAATCAGGGACATAACCTTCTTCAATCATTATAGCAGCCAAATCTAGTAGACTAGTATATATTTCCTCCATCTCCTGATTTGGGAGTTTATCAACTGCAAAAGTGTAAATGTTGTTCCCAACTTCAATCCAACTACCACCAGGTGATTTTTTGACTCCACGAGTAGTCATCATTTTTCTCACTCGATCAACATCATTCCATCTCCCTGCCTTGGCATAGATATTTGACAAGACCACATAATTACCTGGGTTGTCAGGCTGTAGTTCTATGAGACAGTTTGCTGCATACTCGGCCATCTCTACATTCCCGTGGGTCTTGCAGGCTGAAAGAAGAGCACCCCAGAGGCTTGCAGTGGGCTGTAGTGGCATTTGAACAATGAAATCTCTAGCATCCTTGAAATGGCCCCCACGTCCAAGGATATCAACCATGCAAGCATAGTGCTTTCCACTAGGAATGATCCCATATTTGGACTCCATGCTATTAAACTGTTTCCACCCTTCGTTGACTAGTCCAGCATGACTACATGCATTGAGAACCCCTATGAATGTAACGCTGTCAGGGATTTCTCCTTCACACAACATCTGATCAAACAAGGCAAGTGCAGCTTTGGCGTTCCCATAGACTGCAAATCCCTGAATCATTGTGTTCCAGGAAACAACATCTCGTTCAGGCAGACTACTAAACAACTGTTTGGCATACTTCAGGCATCCACATTTGAAATACATGTCTACGAGGGCATTGGGGACCATTAAGTCCTCCTCATCAAATCCATTTCTTACAATGTAACCATGAATTGATTTTCCATGTGATAAGGTAGCTGACTGTGCACAGGCTGGTAGGATGCTGGCAATAGTGATAGAGTTAGGTCTCAATCCTTCTAATTGAAGTTCACGGAAATGCTTTAGACTTTCATCCACCAACCCATTACGTGCATAACATGAAACCATCGTAGTCCAGGTAATTATGTTGCCTGCTACCCCTGCTTTTCTCATTTCACACAATGTTCTTGAAGCTTCGTTGACAAATTTGTTTTTCGCAAAAACTGAAATAATTGTGTTCCATGACACCATATCTTTACTACCCATTGGTTCAAAGAGATTGACCGCATAAGCTACATCTCCACAGTTACCATACATGTTTATGAAGGCAGTGCACACAAATTTGCTCATCTCACCTTCATTTCTTATAAACGTGCAGTGCAGCTCCTTCCCTGTCATTAAACAGGTATTATATTGTATTAATGGAATGATGATATCAAAACTCCTTAGATTGGGGTTCTGGTTTGTCCATATCATATCACTATACATCTGCAGAGCTGAGTTAAAGTCGCCAATATCAATAAATCCAGCAATTACTGTGTTCCAGCTGAGTAAATTAGGTTTTATCCCAGCCTTCCGCATTGAATGAAATAGTTCTAACGCTTTGTTTGTATACCTGTTGTAAGCATAGCATTCAATAATAGCATTCCAGCAATTCAAATCTTTTGCATTGAGGGACTTGAAAACCTCTTGTGCAGCTTCAGTATCAGAAAATTTGGAATACATTCGTATCAGGGCAGCTACCACAGAGTTGTCTGACATATATCCTCTTCTGTCTAAGAACCTATGGAGCTCCTTGGCCTGTTTGATGTCATCAATATGTTCACACATGTGATCCAATAAATTTGCGGATACTATACTTGAAGCCAAACCCATATATTCCAAATGGTGAATCAGATCGAGAACACCTCTGTTTTGAAGGTAAAGAGGTGTAATGCACTCCAAAGTTATTTTGTTTGGAACTATGCCATTCATGAGCATCCCATGAAACAACTCCATTGCCTCATCAATAAGCCTGAGTTGAACATACCCCTTGATCATTATATTCCAACTCACAACATCCCTTCCTCTCACTCTATCAAAGATAAGCCTGCCATACCCCAATCCACCACAATTTGCATACATATCAATTAGGGAAGTACCACAATATTTATCATACCCACAACCGTATGAAATAGCCAATCCATGAATCTGTTTTGCCATGTCCAAACAACCTAAACCAGAAAATATAGGGAAAATTCCAGAAAAGGTTGCTGACTGAGGTCTAACCTCAGAACACATCATTTCTTTGAAGAGCTCTAATGCTTCTTGTCCACAACCCAATTGCACATAACTGACGAGCATTGTCGTCCAGGTAAAGATATCTTTAACATCACATTCATAAAAAACTTTTTTGGCATCCCACAAACTCTCACATTTTGCATACATATCTACAAGGGAATTCATAATAAACAAATCCCACTGAAATCCACTCCTTATAGTATCAGCATGAACTCGGACACCTCTTCTTAAATCCTTCATCCCTGCACATGACTTTAAAACTATAGGATAAAGAAAATTGTCTGCTTTAATTCCCGCCAAAATCATTTCTTCAAAAAAATCAAATGCCTTGGCCATATCACCACTGTTTGAATAAACCCCAATTATCGCTGTCCAAGAGAATAAATTTCTCTCGCTCATTTCATCAAACACTTTCTGAGCAAGTTTTGAGTCTCCACTTTTGGAATACATCATCATAATATTGTTCTGTAAAACTAAATTGGGTTGAACCCCATTATCAATTAAGTGTTCATGAATCTCTCTGCCTTTCCCAAAAGCTTTGAACTTGATGCAAGAACGAATAAGGGGTAGGTAGGATTCGGAATCCAATTGAAAAGAATTGGGGTTTGGGATTTGCCGAAGAATTCGAATAGCTTCGTCGATTCGACCTAGTATTGATAACTGAGAAAGCTCTTTTGCAAGAGATGATTGTGAGTGTTGCCATGTAGAATAGGTTCTGTGTAGAGACCTCAAGAACCCTTGCATGTGTTATTGATAGATTGTAGCTCATGAGAATGAGCAGACTGAAGTGTAAAGTTTTAAATCTACGAGGGTAATGGGCTTGATAAGCTTTATCGTTTCAGTGTTCCGCGAGCTATTTACCTATCTGAAAACAGACCACGTGGAAAGATGTGGGTAAAGTTTGATGGCTATCTACAAATCTTCGAAGCCCATAAACAATTGGACTCCGGAGTTCGATTCTACGATAGACACTGTAGCATATGATATTTCCTATATTAAGTGCGATCATAAACAGGTTAAAGAGATAAACTACAGAGAGGAACGGAGTCGAAAATGGTCCAGTTCTCTTCTTCTTTTCGTGGTGATCTCATTCGGTAATCTCTCTCTTTCTTAAATTCTTCTACTTTGAATCTGTATGCATAGTTATTTTCTTGAATGTTTCCATCAAAAGCATGCTCGAATCCCTATTACCTAATACTATCTCTGAAGAAGAAGACATTGAAAAAGAAATTAGGGATTTCTGCTTATGTTGTGCTGCATTAGCTTCAGTTGAAGATGAAAAAGAAGAAACTTTACTCTCATGGATTCCCAAGCATCTCTCAATTGCAGCAAAGACTGCTTTAGAAGAGCTCTCGAACTCTTTTTTCGGAAGTTTGGATGAAAAAGAATCGAATGTGCAGAAATTGGTGATTGAATTGATGCATGAAGTGTTACCATTATTAAAAGGGATTATTAAAGAAAGTTCAATTGATGGTACAGACATTGATAATGAGATTTCAGCTGCTTCTGCAAGAACTCCGGTTGGTTATGCAATTGTAGCTGCTTATCAGTTTAGGTGGTTTGTAACTCAGGTTTGATTTAAATTGAAATTGTAATGGTTTTTCGAGTTTCCAAAGAGTGTAAATTTTGATAGTGATATTTTGTTTTTGTTTTCAGGTTAGTTATCCACATGTAGGAAATTTGTGTTCATTAGTGATTCCATGTGCTTTGACAACTCTTGATCACTGGTCACCTGCGGTAAAAGTAAGTTTTTTTTTTTTAGAACAACTGTGCTCACTTTCAATGGCTTCTTTAATTCTTACTTGTTGGTGATCAGAACAATGACATAATATTTCTCGATCAGGGTCAGGGTATGCTTAGCTTCATACATCTTGCAAAAAATGTGAATGCTGCTGAGCTAGAATTGTATGAAGATGTAATCCTTGATATATGTTGTCGAAATATACCTTCTGATGATATGTTATGGCACCATGTGGTTGAAATGTCAGTGCTTATGTTGACATCTACCCAGAAAAAGGACCCTCGTAGCTCTTGGTATGTATATTTTTTTGTCTAAGCATACACAATTGTTTTCAATGCTTTCACATAATAGGTATTAAGAATTAGTTTAGACTCAATTATGGTCAGTCTAAAATTTTTATTCATTTGAAATATGTAGATGTTTGATCAAAGTGAAATCTATTTATTTTTTGTGGAAATGAAAGAATGTTGTAAAGATGATGAAGGCACCCAGAGAGTTCTATTAAAAAATACATTACATGATAATGATAAAGTGGGCACTTTAAAATCATCTAAGCACAATAACTAAGGATTTTGAAATGAATATCAATACCTTTCTGGATAGAGTTTGCATTGATGTGCCTTTCAGATCTATGAGCTCTAACGTGTTATTAGTTCTTATTTGTTTTAACAGAAGAACTTGCAATAGAGCCAAGTGATTACGTTTTTCATACGTAGACTTAATATAATACATTGCCTGCTGGAGTTTAGTTGAAATGTCGTCAAATATATTTTAACATCCAGTCTATTCAAGCTTTGACATAGAAGTTAGTTGGTCTGCTTTCAACATATTCGGTAGAATGTGGTATGTGTTGGTCACTTGGTTGGAAACATTCATGTGTGTGTGAGAGGGATTGTGAACCGAGTCTCCTATTATTAACTACTGGTCCACCTGTGTATTACGTTATACAATGCTTGTCATTAGTATTCATTTTGTTTGTCCGTCCTTGTAAAAGTGAGTTGCTTTTGTATAGGTTTGAGAAGATGATGAACGAGATGTTAAGTCACTTGGAACGCCAACCAAGGAACAAAGAGCGCTACACAACATGGCTCCAACTCATTGAGCCAGTTTTTATTGCTATGGGTCTTGTATTGGTAGCACACTTCAGGCGTATTTTCCCACTCCTCTTTCAGTGGATGCATAATGATGATGATAAAACTATTAGACTGGTGAGAAGTGATAATAGCTTCGTGCAGATGAAATTATGATGACTTTGTGCACCCGAGCGCACACACACACAACTCTGACATGGAAATAATGTTTGGTGAACGTGTGAAATGTCAACTTTGTGATGTTAGGATGTTTTCCCTTGTCTTTCAGGTTCTTCAGCGGACCCTTACCATCATAAAGTTAACATGGATTAGGAACACACCTTATATTGAAAGGTCTGCTTCATAATATATATATTATTTTCATACTGTACCACAAGTTCTGTTACATAGTTTGCTCTGTGTTTCTTTCTATTTTGTGAAAAAATCATTGTAATTATTTGTGTACCATGCGATAACTTAATAGCATCTAACCTGCCCTAGTTCACCAGCTGCCCTACTTTATTTATTTGAGTCACTTTTGATACCGTTGTATCTTTTTTCACGATCTTTTAATTTAAAACAAGTTTCATTCTTGCTTCCATCTCCGGACTTCAGATTGGTAGATCATCTGACCAACACCTACAAGGAAGCCTCCATGAGAAGGGCTCGTGAAGAAATCCGTAAAGATGTCCTTCAGATACTTATCTTACTCCAGAAGTAAGCATATGTTATGTACATGCATGCATACTTGTACTTACAACGCAGTGTTCTTAACAAAATTTTCTATTTGTTGCAAAGATGCAAGGGCTTGCAGTTTGAAGCAACTTGGAGCAAATACAGAGATGATCCAAACTTGTCTGCACTCACTCCATTGTTTTGTTCTGAAAATATTTCCATGGTAAAGGTTAGATTATTTGTTCTGTGTTGTTAATACTCTCCACCAGTAACATTGAGTAGCTACATAGTACATAGTGAGTGGTTTACCTCTGGTAGAGTGCCCATTATGAACTAGTGCCCATTATGAAATGTTTACATTGAAGAAACTGAACCGAAGATTACCTGATTTGTTGATAGTTGGAGAAAACCAAGATTAGCTTGTGTACTGGTGGCTGAGTCAGATTAGGTCACTTTTATGACCGTTTTTGTTAAGGTCATAGAACAGTAAATCCACCTTTTTAACTACTAATTCATCTTTGTCTTCTCGGTAATGGTTATTATCTCAGGTTGCTTAGAGATAGAAAATGTGCAGGACAAGCCGAGGTTTTACACACAAGCATGTGCCGAAGGCTCATACTGTTTTTGTAATATGTACAACCAATAGCAGGGTCCTTTGGCACAAATCACTGATCTTTGTAGAAATATTGTGGATAATGATTAATAATTTATTTTCTTTTTCAATGGGCTTCTTGGAATCCTTTATCTCCTTGCATATCATGTTGTCGGTTCTTTATGCCTTGCTCGAAATTGGATAGTCTGAGACTGACCAGTCAAAAATGAACATACATATGG
This sequence comes from Thalictrum thalictroides, assembly GCA_013358455.1. NCBI lineage: Eukaryota > Viridiplantae > Streptophyta > Magnoliopsida > Ranunculales > Ranunculaceae > Thalictrum > Thalictrum thalictroides. Next base: position 11,501 of record JABWDY010018324.1, on the reverse strand, counting down.
ATCGGCTTTGGAAAGCAAATATTTTGTAAACCTGTCATCGTGTTTTTACAGAGAATTTCATGAAGTGGTATTTTTACTAAAGCAAGCTTGGCCACATTCTGTTTGTAGTTTTAAATTGGCATTTAATGTAGGGATACCTTAATGTAACAATGCTTCCAGCTTCTTGATAGGGTGCTATATGAGCATGAAAATTAAAAGACAGGAAGCTTCAGCTGACAGAAACTTTGAAGCCTTCTAATTGATTCAAGTACTTTCAGTCTTTCACAGTACAGTTATAAATCACTTTCATAACTTACGAGGGATTCACTACTGTCAACCACAATCTATCCCCCCCTCCCCAATGCATAGCAATCTAACGCCTCGTTGGATTGAGATAGAGGAAAGTAAGGAAACTCTAATAAAACCTAGCTTTGAGATTGAGAAAATTTAAAAGAGATCAATTTACCAATTTGGAGTCTGATAGCTCTGTAGCTCTAGAGAAGACAGTTATTATTATTTTAGTCCCACATTGAGGAAATAACATGCTTTGTAAGGCTATTTGACCAGAGAAAGGAGTGTGAATGGTACGACCTTACTTGAACAGGATCTGTTCTATAGGGAAGTACTACTGTATCCTTTAGTAAAAAGGAGACGGAAACCAAAGCTTGGTGGATGAACCAGGACCGTGTGATCAGAGCGTGATTAATGGCCCAGATTCTAGCTGTGAATCTCTTGGCTATAGAGGATCGTTCTTAGCTGCCTAGGTGGCTGAGATGGTCACACGGTTGTCTGACAAGCTCAAAAACTTTTTCTTTTTCTTCCCCAAGTATTTCTTGGGCCAATTGCTATACAGTTGAAGTATCATGCATAGCAACTGTTTGATGTAATTCTGACAGTGCTATATAACCTCATTTTAATTTGCATGTACAGTTTATCTCTCTTCAACTGCAAATCTTCATTATAGAATTGAACCATATTCAATATCTCACAGCTATCAGTAACACCAAATGGTTAGGGTTTTAGACTTTAGACCACATATCCACTAGATATTTATTTTCCAATATCATCTATCAGCTGTTTCTTGATGACATGGGATTATTCGTGAGCTATATATATGACCCCAAATATTGGAAAATAGCAGTACCATCATTGTGTTCTTACATTGGTCTCCACTCTCTTGTGAAGAAAATATGGCAACTAATAACACTGTTGGTAAGCTTGAGAAGGAAATGGAAGCAAAGTCTAACCCTCAGAAGATCTACGATATGATCAAGTACACTCTTCATCACCTCCATACTATCTCCCCTGAGTTTTACAAGAGTATTGATATACTTGAAGGAGATGGTGAGAGTGTGGGTTCTGTTAGGCTTTGGAAATATGTCCTCCCAGGTACAGTGTATTATATATAACTTGCATAAATTAATAGAGTACATAATTACAATCTCGATCATCATCTATATATATTCTGATTTTAACAGGGACATCTAAAGTTATGACTGCCAAGGAAAAGACTGAAGTGGTAGATGATGAAAACATGTTGATAGTCTGGAACATATTTGAAGGAGATCACTCCAATCATTTTAATGGTTTTGTGCTAAAGATGCAAGTTATTCCTAAGGGTGAAGGGAGCTTGGTGAAATACACTATTCAGTATGAAAAGGGCAATGAGCATGGACCAGATCCACAACAGTTTATGAATATGTTTGCCATGTGTTTTGACAAGTTGGATGCTCATCTTGTTGGCGAGGCCTAATCGAAATGAAGCTGAAATAAATAAGTGAAAGATGAACAGATGATCGTGTGCTTTCATATGCATACATAAGTTATCTTGTTGTACTTGTTTAATTATTAATATGGGAAGTTAGAATGCTTCCTTAGTTTGTTGTTCGAGAAATAAGGTGTCTGCTACAGCGCTATTGTCACTATTTATATATATGATGATGATCTCATTTACATCCAAAGTCCATATAACTCTGTTTTGGTGGATGTTCCATTTCTATTATGCCTGTCAGAAAGCTTAGTTGTCCTTGAGACCTTGACAAGGAGTCAATTAGCATTATTTCCATAGTCCCACGTTGACCAAATAATATGTGTAGTGTAATGCTACTTGAACTATGAAATCTCTGCAAAGATGGTCATGCAGTTTTCTGACAGGCTCAAATTAAAAACCCTCTACCCCTTCGATCAGCTAGTTGTTTGGGCAAATTGATGGTCCTGATAAAGTCTCAGACAATTCTCAACAAGAGAATCAGCCAAATGAGTCCATGTGCCACTTATATTCCCTTTTTTTTTTTTT
>JABWDY010018318.1:8797-19250 GCA_013358455.1 Thalictrum thalictroides | reverse complement strand
AAAAAAAAAAAAAACTTTCCAAACCTCGAGGATCAAATCCCTGTAGAATTTTTCCACCGTGTTTAATGCTTTTAACAACATAAAAGAAATACCACTAATGACATGGTCAAATCAAGACTGTTCAATTTTAATAAATATAGCTCTTGTTTAGTCAAACCAAGTTTCTGTACAATAAAGCACATACATGTATTTCAAGTTTTCAACTTTCATTCTACAACTCCAATGGCTATAAAGATGCCTACATACGTAGAGTGCAGACCTGCTACCTGATATTATCAGATGATGTCATCTAGTTATTAAGCTGTGCTTTAGTATAATGGTACCTCAACATATATATTGAACCTAAAGACCACCAATTACCTGAGGATGTTGTTTTAATAGGTTGGGCAAGAACGCTTTCTTCAATAAAGTTAGCTGGTCGCCTAATCCAGGCACGATCAACAGAGAAACTGCATAAGCCACCGGAACGTCTTTCAAAGCATAGCATAACACCTCGATCTTGAAACTGACAACAAGAAGTGTAGCAGGTTCTGAAGCTGAAAAAAAGTAAGAAAGGAGAAAGAATATTATTAGAATAAAAACCTATGAGAACAATTTTAAACACCAATATTCTATAACATATTGAACTTAAGATGAAGTTTCCCCCACAATTAATTATACCTGGAAAGTAATGGGCGACAGGTGCAGATGTATTTTCAGTATTGCTAGAGTGATTGAAGAAGACGTTTGCTATGATTGTACCTGCACTCTAACCAGGAAAACTTTTACAACGAATGGATAATGTATGCTGACCAATGCCACTGACCACAAAATTAATTATAAAAACATTGTAAATTAATTTATTGATCGGAACTTATAAGTTTCGTATTATCTCAAGAAAATCTGTATACCTCCCTAGCAGTAAATGATAGAAAAGTTTTGGTTTCTGAACAAAAGTCTGAACAGAACAGTGTCTTCCCACCAGATTCTTCAACAGTGTTTTTTGAAAGCTTGATGTCTGAGAGATCTTTTCGGAAATCCAAGTCCAGACCTCTGAGAATGGCAGTCTGAGATACTCCGTCAGAGGCTGCTTGGGATCCTTCAATTGTAAAAACAACATTTGGATTCTGTAACTTGGCAATAGCAGTGTCAACTGCAGATGAAAATACACCTTCGGAATCTGTAACATACCACACTTTTGGGTCAGTTTCATTTACATCGAGTATACTTTTAAAGCAACACATCATGAATGGAATATTGACCCTTTACCAAAAGACGAGGTGGAACTCTCAAAAAGGAATTGGTTTTCTCTGTTCACATTATCGCGTGTTTTTTCCCTTCAAAAAATTAGGTTATATCGTTGCAATAAGCCAATAAGTGAGTCATATTGTTTTCTACATAATCTCATAATTTCAAAATGAATTCTTTCCTCTTCCAGTTTTCCTTCTTAATAACTTGGGGATGGTGGGAAGGTCCTACCGATAACAAAAGCAACATGACATGTCTTAAGGGAGATCTCTTCATGAACGGTTTTTGGTCGCTATATACACATTTCACTCACCTTATACAGAACCTACATCCAATTTAAGGAGCAAAGCAAAAGTATCATCCTATCATGCATTGCTAACTGTGACAAATCAATACTCTATACACATCAAGTCATCAACTATCAACTACAAAGGTTGGAGCATTTTTCATTATTTTTACAGTTAATCACATGGATGATGGAACTTCTTTGCAAGAAAAGTTTATTTTGGTCACCTCATAGGCATTTCACTCACATTATACATACATCATACCAAGTTGTAAACTTCACAATGCATTAACAAAAACATTGGTGTATATTAAATCAAATAAATGAAGTACCTGATGGCTTGTTTACAGAATAATAAATAGGCAATTTCATCTCCAACTCACACCTAAGTAAACAACCTTTCCCCCATATAAACTTTTCCGGAGAATCTTCAAAAACAACATTACTAACAACTTCAACATTGCTTGAACTTTCATTTGAACAAACAAAATATCGAATTTCACCACTACTCAAATCAGCAGCAGCAGCAACTAACCCCAAACTCTCATCACCACGACAAAGCAATTTCCTAATTCTACGAGTCGACTCAATCGCTTTCCGTGCATTTTCTTCCCAATTCTTATTGTCAACAACAATCAACGCTCCAATAACATTGAACCCTCTCAATAACAATGTTCTCAAATCATCTGTTACAACAAAAATTAATCCATTAACTCATGATTTGCTACATGAAATTGAAGAAAGAGGATTTGTTAGAGATTTCACCTGATTCGATAGAGTAATCGGGAGAAAGAGAATTGGTTGGAGATTCTACGAAGTGAAGGCATCTGAAAGTTGAAATAATTGTGAAATTAGGTAAGAAAGGAGATCCGATTAACCATTGTAGACCTGGTTCTTTGTTTATGATGATTAGTTTTCGACATAAAACCCTAATCATGCTTTTCTGATTTTCGATTTCGTTTTCCATTGATTTGATTTGATGTTTTCGTTTTGCTTCAAGTATAAACTAATTCAACTCTTCAGCACTATGCCACCATGGGCTTTTTTGCTCCAGTTTTCTTTACTTCGGTTTCGTTCGGTTTTAGCTTTAGCATAGATTAAAATCGCGATATTTTTTAGCAAATTGTTGGGGAATCTCGAAATATTGTTAATTTTTCGGAAAAGCCGAATTTAATCAAATGAAGAGTTTTTGTACATTTCTAAGGGCAATAGGAATTGGTTTAGCAATTAGCATTTAGCAACATCCTCGATGTGGTTGCTGCTTTTTGCTGTTTATGACTTTCAGACTTCAGAATGGGTTGCTCAAACAAAATTTATGTGATCACCCTCTGAACTTATAAGAGAGTTTACGCTTGACGCGTTCATCAGGTGTTCTGCCAAGATTCGATTTTGATGCAATGATTTGATCATCTACATTTTGCATGGGTCAATTGGAAGAGCTTTTGAGTGGTTTCTTTGTTGGATTGAAAGAATGAAAACACTTCCCTTGATTTATCTTCTTTTTTCCCATCGACAAATTTCGGCTATGACCAAGGCCCCGCTTAGCTGAATAGACATTGGTGCCTTTTTTTTTCTTGTGGACGATTTGCAATTTCGGTCCATAAACTTTCAGTTTTTTTGCAATTTGGTCAACAAACTTTGAAATCACTCATTTTGGTTTATAAACTTTCACTTTGTTTGCAATTTGGTCAGTTTTTTTTTTAAAATTGAAATCGAAACTTTGCAGACCAAACTGACCAAATCAAACTTTGCGGACCAAATTGCAAAAAAAGTGAAAGTTTGTGGACCAAAACTCCTATTTTTTCGATTTAGTTGTTATCACGTCCATGGAGCCATGGAGGCTATATCAACAAGGAAAAGTTCTATCACTACTCATTACAACTACAATGCACTTTTAAGATTTTAAGAATGACCAAGATTTAGTTGTTATCTTGCTCCAACTGCTACTGTCCCTTTTAGACCCCAGTATGGTTTGGCGGAAGCATACTACAGCAAGATTAGTCTTGAACTTAAAAAGGAAATTTGAAGGATGTGTGCAGTCCGAACATGTTAAAGACTTCTTTCTTGCAATGCTTATGGAAGGGCTAGGACAAAGGATGACCCATGTCGAATATCGTGTCATTCTTCGATATCGAATGATGATTCCACTTTATAAGGATGGTGAGCTTTGCCTGGTGTGTAAGAAGAGCAGACTTGATGCTTTCGGTGACCATGCAGCTCACTGAAAGAATTATCCTGGCTTCAAATACATGCATGATCATGTGAGAGATATCTTAAGTGATGTATTTTGGCAAACAGAAGTGCAAGTGAAGAAGGAAGCTCCTATTAACTTCCTTACAGATCCTAATGAAAGGAAGATCGACACTACGTCCCGCGGATATTCTGATCTACAACTGGTCTGGGGGTAGACATGCATGTGTTGATGTCACAGGAGCATCTCTGATGGTTGGGCTAGGTACATGGATATTTGAGGTGGGGCAAGCAGCTGGCAATGCTGCAATATCGAAAGTGGAAAAGTACGATGTAACATGTAAAACTAACCAATATGTTTTCATCCCATTCGCCTTTGACACTTTCAGATTATTAACCTCCGAATCAATTGAACTGCTTATGAAAGTGCAGAAAATAATAGATAGCAATGTTATGACAACAGGTTCCAACGAATATATTTTTAGGAAGATCAGTTTTACTATTCAAAAAGGACTTGCAGCACAGTTTGTAACGCGCATATCCTCCATCTTTATGTAATTTTTCTGATTTTATCAATAAAATTTATTTTTCTCCGGAAAAATAAAGAATGACCAAGAAACATAAATCCGTAGTTGCACACAGATAAATTTAAATTAAAACATCACCTTAAGAAGAATCACGGAAGCGGTATTCCCCAAAATTGGTGGTTTCTGAGATTCAGCTTACAGTGAATTGTATAACATTCCACAATCGAACTCTATACAAAAAAAAAACTCTATACTTGGCTTACAAAATATAGATCTGCAGTCTTCATGAATTTCCACATAGTTTATATATGCTGCAAACCATATTGAAGGCTACTTGACTGTCGAACATGGTAGGACCCAGCCCACTATATGACATCTTTGGTGTTGTGGCCTCAGCTGCCAAGCCTGCATATGCAAATATCAAATAGATCAAACTATACTTGAGAATTGGAAATCTTGCAGAAGTTAACTATGCTGATGAATGTAGAGAATATACCTTCTTAAGGGGAAATTTGGGAGTTCTCCAGCAATGCATCTTTGGACTTGCATGGTTCCTTCCAGGTCTACATTAAACATTAGGAATAAGATAAAGAGGCAGCTTTCTCCTAATGTGATTAAATAAAGAGAACTAAATAGAGTCATTCACCAAGTTCCAACTACGTACCTTGGCAAATTCAGTCTAATGTATCAATTCAAAACCAAATGGGCGTGAATATAATGGCCTAATTCCAGCCAAGAACTTTGAAGATAATTTGCTAAAAGGCAATTTCTCTTAATATTATACAACAAAGAATGAATAATTATAAAATTGGTATACTTAAAGTTGCATGCAAGCTGACAACATATAGACAATAGTCACAAATACAAACCATGAAATGGGACAAGGCCTTATTCTGGTTTTAAGCTCAAATGGGACTGGAGAAAGTGATTGTGCTCGGTTCCCAAAGCTTTTAGAAAGTGTTCTAATAGAATACCAAAACAGGCTTGGTACCATCCAAACACCAACCAAGTACCAAACCAAGGGGCACTTCGGTATCAAATAGTTGAGAAAATTAAACCTTCCTTGCATTGATCCTTATTTGGGAGCTTATAGTGGACCTACCAATATTATGCAGATTACTATTTATGTTTTATCAATTAAAGGGAAATAAAGAAGGTATGTATGTTCTTACCCGTCCTCATCTTTGGAGCACACATTGAATGAATCGGAACCAGTGCAAACAATGTAGGGATCATTGGTGCAGAAAAATGTTTCAATTGGTGGTTCCTGGGGAATCGATAAGTCAAGCTTGTTGTGTGACCGGATCCTGAAACAAATTCTCTGTGAATCAACAGCAGAGCTTAACCTTTTCTGAAAGTTTACTTTCTTTGGGAAACAACTTGGCTGATTCTCTGGTTCTTGGATGGCGAGAAGCTGGCTTTCTGGGGTTACATCGTCTAGTATGGAAGAATGAGTTTTTAATTGTGACCCAATTGTTGGAACATCCTTTGCTGATTCATGTGGCAAGCCTAGGGCATTTCCTTCACTGTTTCGAATAGCATTAGCTGGTTCATTATGCTGAGAACGTATAGATGAGAACTGAGACCCATTATCAGACAAGTAAGTTTCCATGCGCTTTTCTTTCATTATAGGTCTTTCTGAGGCAAAATCAGAGTTATCTGTTGTGTTATCTTCCTCTATTGTTAAAGGCATTCTGCGGGAACAACTCAATAAACTGAATGATGGCTTCTTCATTGTGGAACTCTTCCTAACAGAAGCACAAGGCACAAGATTAATTCTAATCTCTACATTACACCCAAGCACAAGTTGAAGTGAGCTTGCAATCACTTCCCACGATTTCTCAGCTCTAGCGACGTGATCAGCCTGACAGAATTCGACCTCAGCTACTGCAACACCTGAAATTTAAGCAGTAAAAATAAAACCCTATGTATAAGAAATGTCATATCCATCAACATTCCACAAAAGGTGTAGCTTTCATTAGCAATAAGAAAAGGAATAATGCATGCTACAGCTGTAACAAAATTCTTATTGCAGAAGACAAAATTCAACATCAAAATAATAGAAACACCACCTGCAATCTATGAAAAGGATATCTAATACAACTGTGGCTATGCTGCTTGAAATGAAAAATTTGGAACTAGCATGCTAAGGAAGATACTTCAATTTAATTTGGTTCAAGTGTACGCGCAGAGAATACTCTCACTTTTAAGTGCCCCTGTGAACAATGATACAAGCCCCCAATATGGCATTGAAATAGTCAGGACCAAGTAAATGAATACCAATTTATTTTATGTAGTTCGCAATGCAGCGATACTTACTTACCTCTATTGATACAAACCTAAACAAAATATATTTATATAGTGACTGAATGCCAAAAATGTACTTGTACAAGCTTGGTAAGAGATAGGATGTTGGTATGTAATGACAGCACCCAAGGTGTACATTAATCATGAATCAGTTATTGAGAATACAATCGTTCAAACTCACTTACCTTTATTGACACTTATTGATGACAATCTTCCCTCTTTCTGTAAGAACTTTTTAAGTGTACTTGACCTGCACCTTTCTGCGGCTCCCCTCCAGATGTTTTCCAATTTGGTGTTGGTATCTCTCTGTATCTGTAAATTTTGGAACTTATTGTCACAGCACATACAAGAAGAAGAATGCTTTACATTCTCCCCCATTGAAGATGTGCTGCAAAATCTATCATCTGCACCCAAAAGACACATGTTGAAGACATGAGTAATTCTATCATATCTGAAGCTAATAAGCAAATGAATTCTCATAAATGGAGAATGACATTAACCATGCTCACCCCTTTGGTGGTTTCGTAAACAAGCTCTAGAATCATTTGTGTCCAAAAGAGAAGAATCTACCGAGCTCAACTGCAAGAGAGCTGCTGTGAGCCATGTTGTCTGATTCTTTGATGTCCTCAACTGTTTCTCAGTTTCTGAAAGAATCTTCAAGGCATTTCTTAACTTTTGTAAGTCAGCTTCGGCTATAAAATAAATTGAAAAAGATAACTATAAGTACAGAACAGTATAGAGGACCTGATATACTTGAAGAAGACACAACAAAAGTATCTACTTGAAGAAGACTGATATCACAAATAGGTGATGGAAAATTGTTTAGCAACAAAATCAACAATAACTCAATTTATAATTATATCATTATAATTATAATGAAATTGTAGAATTACAATAGAAGATCTGATAGGTTATTGAGTCAATAAGTGCAACGATTTTTGCCTCATAACAAGAAAATTTTGATTGGTTGCAATATTGTATTTTTAGGAGCAAATACGAGGACTTGAGCTTTGAAGGGTGTTTCCTGAGCATCATAAGGGTTATATAAGCTAATTAGCTAAACTACCATAGAAATCATACAAGAAAGATTACATTGTTTATTTCCATAGAACTAGCTAAGTGCAAGTTCACTGAGATTCTAAAATAAACAGTTGAATTTAAGTATAGTAATTATTGACATTAAGGATCTGCTGTGGTATTGTCATCCTTGGCAAAAGAAAGGAACGGTATCAGATTTCAACTGGTTTGTTGAAGAAAGATGGAGTGGAAGTGTTGTGAGACATATGCAAAGACATACTGATGTTTCATTTTTCAACCCCCTTTCCCTGTAAACTCACAACACTTGTATGATCATAATTATTTAAGAAACCAATCAACCATTAATATATGAATTTTCTAGATCAAGAAATGGGTGATGATCTATGACCCATTCAACTATAAAGTCTGAGTATCAAGTCAACGACTAAGTAATAAGAATTTTGGACCCTAAAAATGAGGACCATCACAACTAATATATGGAAAATTCAGACGACCATATATACTAACCAGTATTTGTTCCAAAAAAGCGTCTTTGAACTTCAGATCCTGTCTGAAATCTTCCGGCAAGAATGTCCATAATGAGGTTAGCAAGCTGCGAAATAAGCTGCATGGGATCCACCCTTGACTTCATAAGTTCTCTAGCTCTTACGACTGTACTTGAAGTGTCTGATGACAAAGCCACGTCGAGCAAATCGAGTAATTCCTCGTCGGAAACAACACCTATCTACACATCACGAATAGATTAAAAATATTGCCACTTTGAACTGAGCCGCGTGTATAATAAAGATTTGCAAATTGCATTAAATGTAAATAATGTTAAGACTCACAAGCTCATGCGCTAATGATATTGTGATTCCTCTCCCTAGCAAACTCAGCTGATCAAGTATAATTTCGGCATCTCGGAGTGAGCCATGAGACTTGGCAGCAATAAAGTTCAATGCAACCTTCTCAAACTCTAGACCTTCTTCAACGCAGATGTTTGCCAATCTGTTCACAACATCATCATCTTTTATTTTTGGGAAGTGATACCTTTGGCACCGTGACACAGCACTCCTTGGTAAACTATCCAAGTCCGGAGTGATCATTACAAAAACAACATGTCGGGGAAGATCATCAAAGCTATTCAACAAAGTCGACCATGTTTCTCCTTCCAGCAACTGACACTCGTCGATGATGAAAACCTTATATCGGGAAGAAATTGGACGGCGAACTGCACTCTTTAGAAGTGATCTCACCCTGTCTACCGTATTGATTTTGGATGGATCCACTTCTTTGATATCTCTGCTCCTTCTAGATAAGAAAATCCTACACTCACGGCATAACTGGCAAGGCCTATGTTCTTCAAGCGAGAGGCAATTCAAGGCAGCTGCAAAAATTCTAGATGCCGATGTCTTACCCGTTCCCCGTGGACCATGAAAGAGATAAAAGGATGATATTTTTCCTTTTGAAATAGCATTGAGGAGAGACCGTGCAACAACATTCTGCCCCACCAATTCATCGAAAGATCTTGGCCGAAATTTATGACTGAGACTCCTTGGGCTGTCAGAATATGGAGCAAGTTCATTCTTCACATAAGTGCACCTCCTTTCATGTTCAGATAGATTCATCTCCCCACCTTCTATAGATAATAATGGCTGGTCTTCCACTTCAGATGGTAAGTTGGACTCCCTGAATCTCGGAGTACTAGACCAGCAACAACTAATCCCACAACCACGATCATTGTAATCCATTATATCTAAATTTTCATTTACAAATAGCGATGTGTTACGACTCGATCCATCCATCCCATTGCTAACAGAAGGATATGGACTACCCACACAACTCCCTGCACTATCTCCATTCTCTCTTGATGCCTTAATTCGTCTAGTGTACACTGATTTCTGGTAGTTTTGAGTAGGTTCATTTTTTTGTGATCTTGTAGATAATGGTGTTTCACCAAACAACTCCACATCCCCCAAATGATTAGTGGAGTGTGAGATGCGTGCCAACTCAAGTGCTTTATCTATATGATCATTACCATTTTCATGTCTTCCTCCAACTAATGTGCTGCCAAGAACCAAATCCCTCTTTGACCTGGAATACCCCGATTCGTCATTCCATTTGGTTTTTGCAGAACCCAAAGCTCTCTTTCTAACCCGAGCGAACTTCTTGGATGAAATGGATTTGGAACAATGTCTCCTAGAATTAGAATCCAACTCACTGTCACTAACAGATCCATCTTTTCTTTTCTTTAAAACTTGCTTCTGGAACCTAGGAGGAGTGTGATTATCCAAACCACCCCCTTTAAAACCATTTGCTAGTCCAAGAGATATACCATTACAAGAATCTGTTTCCCATGTTAGATTGTCAACATATGAAAATTTGCTCATAGAGTGTGTTGAAGGATCCCTTAATGATCTAACTCTCCTGAGTGCTACCAAAGTCCTTGAAAGAGGGATATCGACAGAATGACGTCGTCCATCCAACATTTCTTTCATCACTTCAAATCCTAGTGAAAATGATTACATGTACTACCCTGAAACACTAAAAACTAACATTTTAGAAGAAAAAAAAAACCAGCAATCAAGAAAGTGCAGAAAATCAACCTTCAAACATCAAATCAGTACTGAGAACTTCAAAGTAAAAGACACAATCACACAATGTTAAAATGTAGTTATAAGAAAATCAAAAACCCAATTTGCAAAACAACTAAAAATCTAGCATTTCTCATAATTTGTTTGACCAAATCATAAAATAGAAGTAAAGAATATTCCAAAGTAGCAACAAACAAAAGGAAAAAGCAGATATATTATCTTAAAACAAGACACATTGGCACATTGCAGCTCTTCTATTCAAAAAGTAAGTAAACCCATTTGTAGAAAACAACATAGGATAACAT
>JABWDY010018289.1:0-11880 GCA_013358455.1 Thalictrum thalictroides | reverse complement strand
AGTCCTAAGCTTTGACTTTTAAGTAACAAGTATGTCTTTTATATAATATATATTTATACTCTCTAAATTTATTTAAATTTTACTACTTTGACTAACATCTTATTTACTTTTTATTATAAATTTAGATTACCTTAGTTATTCTATATTTTCTAGATCTAGAAATATGAAAATTTATTATCATGCATGTCTGAAAGCACATCATGTCATAAAAACTGCTACATTTAAAAAATAATCGCTTGGAAAGAATTAATGAGTGTCATCCAATGTATTTACCTTCACATTACGTTATTCTATTTCCAAGAGGGGAACTTGGTTGGTGTATTAACCTAAATTTAGACTAACACACTACTCTAGGTCGGATTGATAATGAAGACCAAAAAAGGGGATTTGATAATGGAAAGGGCTGCACTTCGGTTGAGGTCGAAGTTGCCTACGTACTCTAGCTCGGGGATGTTGAACTTAGAGATCAAGCCACCGTAGTTCTTAGGTTTTATAGAAGATGATGAGGCGGTGATCAAGAGATCTTCCTTGATACGCAAGATAACCGACATGATTTGATTAGGCAATCAAATCATTAAGTGATTGTGTTGTAGAAGGTAACAAATAGTACGCATGATCTTCGGATATCTTCAGTATCTAATTGTGATACGTTTCTATTTTGGTATTGGCCGAGTAGATAGATCGAATGAAGTAGGTCGATGATATCATATCAGGTCGGGTCGATCGTGCTTCTTCAGGTCGGTTATGATGCCACGTGTTGCCTTTTGATTGGTTGATGAATGTAATACCACTACATAAGCCCCCTCTTTTTAGTTCAAGTGAAGATCGAGCTGAAAAGAAGATAAGTCATACATCTGCCAAGCTGTGAGGTTGGGTACAGACATGTGGCAATCGCAATGATGACCAGTAGTGGGAAGTGGAATTGTCTTGCCTCGAGCAGTTGAACCGTCGGAGAGAGTAACTGCTACACGTTTTGTCGAAATCATCCTCTGTAGACGCGTGTTAAGATCTAACGGTGTATAATGAACGGACACAGTAGTGGAAATGAACTGTATGTCAGTTTGAATTGCTTGAAATCTCGGCCGTTGATGTATACAAGATTGAAGGTGAGATTTTATTGGAGGTATCTATAAATAGAAGTGTTATTTTCAACAGAAACCCTTACTGAACTCTACCGAGACGAACTGTTGCCGCTTTGTCTTTCGATCTGTTGTGAACAATCGTTCTAGAGGTTAGTTTCTTCCTTTTTCTTAAATCGTATCTTTCATAATCTATTTTCATTATGTCTTCTCCATCAGATTCGCAAAATGATGAGAGAACTGGGAGTTTGAGCTCGAGCGACTCTTCTGGTGAGGTAGAAGTCATAGATGAGATTTTAGGTGGGGAATCTTCTCCTGGGACCGATCAAGGGTCAGACAGTGAAGATGAGCCCTTGATCGAACATGAAGGTAAGCAAGTTCGAGTTGTAAATAAAAAATATAGTCGTAAGTATGAAAATATTAGGTCGTCATCATTTGGTTTTGCTAATCTTCTGCATATAGAGATAAGATTCTTAGGTGATAAACTTCTCACCTCGACCTATACTCCTAGAAATCCTTTCTCAGTAGTTTTTACCTTAGATCAATTCCGAGCTGGTCTTCGTCTTCCCTTGTCAGATCTGGTCGTAGATTTCTTGAATACCATAAAACGAGCTCCCTGTCAGATGAACGGGAATTTTTGAGAGTGATAGATCGGTTAAACCTTTCAAAAGATTGGAACATATCTGTAGCCGACCTGATAGGTCATTTTGCTGTGAAGAGATCACCTAAGCCCGAGCTCCTTGGTTATAACTTGCAAGTGAGACTAGGTCGCTTACCAATAATTCATGGTCCCTCTAGTGATCAATGGTGGGAAGATCCTGTTCTGATCACTGGAAAAGTAACCAACCGATTTCATCTTGACTATAACTCTGTGAATGTTGAAGATGAACGTGAGTTTTTCTTGTGGTTTATTTGCTTATTCACAAATCGATCTGGGTATTAACATAATGATTTTTTCCTTGTCTTGCAGCTATCCGTGAGGAATTGTATTCGGCAAATACTGGAGTTGTGAGCCAGTTAAACATATTCGCCTCGAAGTCAGACAGCTACAAAATTAATCTTTTTCCCGACCTGAAGGAGTTGTTTATACCTAAAGGTGGTCCAGGTACCATTAGTAAAGAGCTCGCAAGGAGAAAAAATCTGCAGTCTGACTTCATGGCTCATGTAAAGAAACTAAGTGCCGAAGACAAAAACAAGACAAAATCTTTGATTGAAGGTGTTAGTAGCTCGGCACCTAAACTTCCACTTGCATCCTTACCTAAGTCCAATACCTCACTCTGCGATGAAGCTCGCGCCAGAACCTCAGTTCATGACCACCAGCTCGACTTTAAAAACTAGCTCGTCACCGACTAACCAAGTCCCGACCAAGAAACAAACTGGTCGAGCAAGTAAAGGAAAGCAAGTCGCCGAAGTACTTTCTCCTGGTCCATTTGTGTATGTGGGACCGAATAGGGAAGAATTCTCAGTGATGAAAAATGATAGTGCTTTTGTTGATCCCATGGTAGCCCGAGCTATCAATGAAGGTATTGTCTTGGAGTCTGATGTTGTTGCAGTACAAAAGCAAAGTTTGTACGAGATGTGTTCACATATGAACTCATGTATAAGCGTGGTAAGTACTAGTGATCTCTGCTCCTTAATTTGAAATTCGCGTTACTTTCTTTCCCTTTTTTCTGATTGGAAAACTGTTTTCTGCCTAGTTAAATGCAAACTTCCAAGGTCTTCGTCTGATTGCTGAGGCTGGAGCTGAGGCCGACCTCGAGCTGAAGACGGTAAAAGATTCTCTGTACGAGTTTAAGAATCGATCTTTCTTGGCCGAGCAGCAAGTGAGGGACTTGACCAAGGAATTAGCCGGGAAGAAAAATGAAGCTGAGGTACTTGCAAAGACTTTAGCGGAAGAACAGAAGAATCACAAAATCACCTATGAAGCATGGAAGGCTCGCTGCGACCTCCTGACCTCTCAAATGAATGAATTGGGGTCGCCAGAGGAAGGAGAGACTCAAGTGGTGGAGGAACAAGTGCCTTCGACACCAAAGGACACACTGGATGGCCCAGTTGGAGAGGTCGAGAAGGACGACGTGCAGATCGAATAGATTCTTCTCTTCTGGAGTGATTGTGAGGATGTGTCATTTATTTTTCTTCTTTACGCACAATAGTTGTTGTTGGTATGGCCTGAGTGCCTGAAAACATTAGTCTTCGGCCTGTTTAGGTCATTGGCGATTTGGTTCTTAAGCTCGTATGAGCTAAAAAACACTAGTGATCGATCTCTTCCGAGTGATCGATTGTGACCTGGTTCTCTTGGGCTCGTATGAGCATAAACACTAGTGATCGATCTGCTTCGGGAGATCGGTTGCGATCCTTTATTTTTCCTGCATTTAACTTATTTGGTGGAAAAGTTGTAACAGCCTCTGGTCGGTTTAGTTTCCAGGTTAGCCTGGTGGATCGTCCAGAAGGTTGAATTTTATTTTGACGAGATGGACAGCCGCAAGTAGGCTATCTGAAACTTTTGAAATTATAGTATGCCTTATTTGCAATCTGAATGTATAGTATGGAATACCTGTTATGTTGTATTCTGCTCGTAAATGTTTTGCAGGTCGATTCCATTCGAGCTACTGGAGCGCGGAAGCCCCCAAGCGAAGATCGAGCTGCTGGAGTGCAGAAGCCCCCAAGTAGAGATCTGCATAGTATAGATCAAGTAGACAATAGCTAGGGGGGCTCGACAAATGTAAAAAAGATTTTCTAAGTGTTTAGAACTTGAAAATTTGTACATGTAGACACTCTTTATCAATAAAAGTAAGAATTTTCTTTTATGATTTGAGTGTTTATGAAATTCTACTCTAAGTGTAGTGATTTCGAGCTGTGATGGGTAGCTCGAAATGAATGAATAACTTAGAAAATTTCATGCATATCTGTAGAATCGAGCTGTTGTCGATCTAAGAATTGCCATGCCAAGCATAATGTGATAGGGAAATATGCGAGGCAAAGTTGAGCTCGTTTTAAGTCGTTTTGAGTAGTAGACTTAAAACCAAGTTAAGTTATGGGACAGAGGTATAACTTAACAAACTATGCAAGTACCATGTGTAAGTTAGGGTAAGCATAGGTCAAAGTAAGGATTCGACCTGAGTGTCTCCAGGCAAATGCATTTGAGATAGAGTAAAATGCAAAGCAAATTTGAGCTCAGAATTCTATTGATAGAATTTTTTCAAATGGAATGAATTCCAAGGGATCTGTACATCAACTCCTTCTTGTGTTTGGAGTCTGTATGCTCCATTGTTTAAAACACTTTTGATGATGTAAGGACCTTCCCAGTTCGCGTTGAACTTTCTGATCTTCTCGATCTTTTTGTTTGGGAACATTCTTCTCATAACCATTTCACCAGGCTGAAAGGTTCGAGGTCGAACTCCTTTGTTATAGGCTCGTTTCAGTCTTTGTTGATACTGCTCGAGTTTCTTAGCTGCATGGTATCACCTTTCTTCGAGTAGATCAACTCCGAATGACCAGATCTGATTGTTTAGTTCGGTATCGACCAGGAGTGATTGACTAGAACCATATGTCAGCTCGGTTGGTATAACTGCTTCAACTCCAAAGCATAAAGAAAAGGGGGACATGCCTGTGGATGATCTGGGAGTGGTACGATAAGCCCATAGAACATTCTCTAACTCATTAGGCCAATTCTCAGCATGAGCCTCTAGTTTCTTCTTCAGAATCTCCAAGATTTGTCTGTTTGCCGCTTCGGCCTGACCATTGCTTTGTGGATAACGAGGAGCTGATCTAGCGTGCTCGATTTTCCACAGGTCGTAGAATGCCTTGATTGTTTTACCAACGAACTGTGTTCCATTGTCGGTAACTAATCTCTTTGGAA
Organism: Thalictrum thalictroides; assembly: GCA_013358455.1. NCBI lineage: Eukaryota > Viridiplantae > Streptophyta > Magnoliopsida > Ranunculales > Ranunculaceae > Thalictrum > Thalictrum thalictroides. The sequence continues at coordinate 6,942 of JABWDY010018289.1, read as the reverse complement.
GACCAAATCTTGTAATGATGTGTTCCCATATGAACTTTTGGACATCCTCCTGTTTGATGTTGCAGAGAGAAACAACTTCAATCCACTTAGTAAAGTAATCACATGCAACCAGCACGTATTTGAGTCCGGAACGACCTTGCTCGACTAGAGGTCCGACAATGTCCAGCCCCCACATGTGAAAAGGCTATGGTGTTGTGACATTGATCAGGTCGTTGGGATGTTGATGAGTATTTGGAGCAAATCTTTGACAGTCTAGACATCTAAGCACATATCTCTTAGCGTCTTATTTCATCCTTGGCCAGAAATAACCTTGATTGATGGCTTTGTGAGCCAGATTTCGACCTCCAGAATGGTTGCCACACTCTCCTTCATGAATTTCCTGGAAGATGTATTCACCTTCAGCTGGAGTAAGACAACGAAGAAGTACCCCAGTGGCTGATCGTCTGAATAACTTTCCTTCGAGTATCCTATACATAGTGACTGTATGCATGAGTTGGTTTGCGGCTTTCTTATCGGTTGGAATGGTTCCATTATTGAGATAAGAATAGATCGGATGCATCCAAGAATTTTCGAGCTCTTCAGGAGTTGTATCAATGAGGTTAATCTGCTCTTATGTTTGCAGATGAGAAGGTATGTTTGCAATAGCAATGGTAAGAGCTCGCGGTTGATCTGACTGAATAACAGAAGCAAGGAATGCTAAAGAATCTGCGTGTCTGTTATCATCTCTAGAGATGTGATCAAGTTTGATAAACAAGAATTTAGAAGTTAATTCTCTGGCTTTGACTGCATATTTCATCAAGTTGACCCCAGGGATTTGATAAGTATTGTTGATCTGATTGACTACGAGCTGTGAATCGCTGCATATCTTGACGTTCTATACTTTTAGTTCAAGTGCCATTCGAAGTCCTTGAATAAGAGCTTCATATTCTGCCTCATTATTTGTAGTTGAGAAATCTAACCGAGTAGATCTCTCGAGCTGAGCTCCCTCTAGGGAGATCAGAACTGCCCCGACCCCACTTTCATTCGCGTTATGAGATCCATCGATATATAGTGTCCATGTGTCAATGGGGTCGTGCTCTTTAGGTCGGGTATCGATCTCTGGTTCCCAGGTGCTGTCTTCGGCGGGGTAATCAACCAGAAAATCTGCTACGATCTGTCCTTTTTGAGATTGTCGAGAGACGAATTCGCAATTGAAATCGCCGAGCTCTGCGGCCCATTCAGCCATTCGACCTGTTTTGTTTTTCTTTTCTAACACATGCCGAAGTGGCTGGTCGGTGATGACTCGTACTGTGTGAGCTTGAAAGTAGGGTCTGAACTTATAAGCAGCATACAATAAAGCAAGTGCTAGTCTTTCAAGGGGAATGTACCTTAATTCAGCTTGTTGTAACACTTTACTTGTGAAATAGATAGGTCGCTCGACCTTGTTGTCCTCCTTGAATAGAACAGCATTAATAGCAAAATCAAAGGTCGCCAAGTAGTAGATACCAAGAATGTCACCATCATTAGGTCGAGTTAGAACTAGAGGAGTAGAAAGATAAGTTTTGAGGTCTTGAAAAGCTTTCTCACACTCTGTAGTCCATTCGTAACTTGCACCTTTCTTTAACAATTGAAGCATCGGTCGACACTTATCTGATGCTCTAGAAATAAATCTATTGGGAGCGGATACCATGCCATTGAGCTTCTGGATCTGCTTTTTGGTGGTCGGACTTGGCATCTGAACAAAAGCTCTGATCTGATCGGGATTAGCTTTGATCCCTCTTCTAGTTACCAAGAAGCCAAGGAATTTTCCCGAGCTGACTCCGGACATGCACTTGTCTGGATTGAGCTTCATTCTATGAGTTCGAAGTCGATTGAATGCTTCCTCTAGATTCTCTAAGTGACCCTGTTGGGCTGTACTTTTGACTAGCATGTCGTCAATGTACACTTCCATTGTTCGACCTAGTAGGTTGTCGAACATCTGAGTGACCAACCTCTGGTAGGTTGCTCCTGCGTTTTTGAGGCCGAATGGCATGACCTTGTAACAAAAGATCCCCTGTTCGGTTGTGAAGGAAGTTTTGATCTGATCTGGCTCGTGCATTGGGATCTGGTTATAACCTGAGTAAGCATCCATGAAAGATAATAGATTGAAACCACAGGTCTGGTCGACGAGTCTATCGATCCATGGAAGAGGGAATGGATCTTTAGGACAAGCTTTGTTTAGACTAGAAAATCGATGCAAACTCTGGTTTTGCCATTCTTCTTTAGAACTGGAACTATGTTAGCCAACCAATCTGGTGTGTCAACTTCCTTGATGAAACCGACCTGTTTGAGTCTGTTAATCTCCTCATTAACAGCTAGGTGGAATTTGGGAGACAATCTTCTCAGTTTCTGCTTAACAGGTCGATATGTGGGATCTACAAGCAATTTATGGGAAGCAATGGATGGATCTATCCCAGGCATATCGGTGTACGACCAAGCAAAAACATCTATATTCATAGTAAGAAATTTTACAAATTCATCAAACTGATCTTTACCTAATTCGGATCCTATGTAAACGAATTAAGGCTCCTCGGTGGTGCCAATGTTGACTTTGATGCCTGGATCTGTGCTGCCGAGTGCCTTGATGTTGGAGCTTGGTGGCTCCTTCTATAGTTACTATTGAGGGGTGGTAATCTCTTTACCTTTGCAAGAGGTAGAGGGATCTTTCTTCTTGGTCGGGAGCTCAATCACCTTGCTCACTTCGATTTCGAGCACCTTGGAGGTCGAAGTAGCTACTCTAGGGATAGCTTCGGTCAGCTCGTGGCATTCCTGAGCTGCATTCTGGTCGCCGTGGGGTTCCATTATTCCGTTAGGACTTGGGTAACGGAAGATCTGATGATAGGTAGAAGGAACTCCTCTCATTGCATGGATCCACCTTCTTCCCAAGATTGAGGTGTATCTGCTTGCTATGTTGAGTACGGTGAATTTGATGGTGACAGATAGTAACTAGGAGCCAGATGTCACCCAATGGTTCTTCCTTAGAATTATTGAACCCCATGATAGATTTGAATTCAGGAATGAGAATGGAGTCAGGTAGTCTCATGCTCTTGAATGTTCTGTAGGTCAAGATGTTGCAAGATGCTCCTGGATCGATCAAGCAACGTTTGACTCTGTAATCTGCAATTTTGACTTCTACCACTAAGGCATCATTGTGTGGATAAACGATCTTGTTGAGGTCGGCATCATTAAAGCATATATCAGCATCTGATCGTTGAATGGTTAGAATTCTGCTTGCCTGAGCACCGATCTGAAAAACATGCCTGAGGTGTTCGACTCTTCTTCTCTTCTCTCTGACTTGCTTAGGAGGAACATCTTCGTAGATAGTGTTAATGACCCTATTCGAGCTTACACTCTGTTCTTCGATCCTGTTGGCGACCTGTTTATTGATCTTATCACGGAGGTCGGGAGTAGGACCCAACCTCTGGACGACACTACGTCCTTGACTCTTCGATCTACTCATTGAACGAGCTCTGCTTCCAGATCGGTCATCACGTTGAGAACGCTTAGGAGTTCTCGACCTCTTTCTTGCTGGATGGTCCTTGCCATTTGAAGGTTTGACGATGTAATTATTTAGATGCCCTTCATCTGCCCATTGGTTGAGGTGTCGTTTCAACACTCGGCAATCGTCTGTCTGATAACATCGAACCTTGTGGAGCTTACAATAAGGGCGACCAGGAGAATCTTCTAACTGTGTGAAGTTTCCGATCTTGCACCAATGGTTGTTCTTGACCCTTTCGAAAATATAATCGGCAGGTCGGGAAAAACAGTAAGATTCTCTAGTATCAACAGGAAGGGTTTACCTTTGAATCGTTTGTTGTTCCCTGCTTTCCCTTTGCCGTTGTTTCTTTCAACCATATTGACGACGTTCAAGCTTTCATGTCGTTTGAGCTCGGTCTCCATCCTTATGTACCGATCAACTCTGAGGTATAAGTCGTCCAGCTCAGTAGGTCGATCCATGGCCAGTTCCTTGTGGAGGTTGGACCCTGGACATAGACCATTATAAAAGGCAATAGTAACAAGTTGTTCATGACCCTTATTGAAGTCATGGATTAGGTTGAGTTCTGACTTAAAACGCCTGAAGTATTCAGCTAGTAACTCCCCTGGTTGTTGCTTGATCTGGAATAAGCAATCGATTGTGACAGGTCGTTTCTGATTATAGATGTATGACAGAACGAACTGCTTTTCAAGGTCGTTAAACGAGCTGATTGAATTGGGAGGTAACTTGTGAAACCAATCCAGCGCGGGGCCAGTAAGGCTGGATGGAAACAGAGTACAGAGTATAGACTCATCCTTCACCAACGGAAGCGATTTTCTGAATGACTTGATGTGGTCGGTTGGATCTCTGACCCCAGAATATTGATCAAATTTTGGAGCATTGAGTTTAGTTGGAAAGCATGTACCTTGCAGATCGGTAGTGAATGGTGAGGTATGGCATTGGGCTAGAGCTTGTAGAGCGAGCTCTTGGGGAAGTCGGCTCTTCTGAGCGATCTGAGTTGCTCGGAAGGCTTCGAATTGCAGGCCGAGTGCGTTGAGCTTCGCCTGTGTGATTTGTTAGGTATTCGTGTCGACTTTTAGGTCGGCCTGCTGCTGGTTTAGGTTAACGGTTTGATCGCTGCTGGTAGATGTACCCTCCTTAGCTCGGAGCGCAGCAATCTCCTCTTGCAGTTTTTTTATTGTTTCCTGCAGATGGGAGGTGATATCTTCTTGGGAGGCCATTGGAAAATTAGGGTTTCTCAAGAAGATTGGGGTGGCTTTTGGATGGGATGGTTTTGCTTCTGATATGATCAGAACCCTCAGTCGGCGCTAAATGTATTAACCTAAATTTAGACTAACACACTACTCTAGGTCGGATTGATAATGAAGACCAAAAAAGGGGATTTGATAATGGAAAGGGCTGCACTTCGGTTGAGGTCGAAGTTGCCTACGTACTGTAGCTCGGGGATGTTGAACTTAGAGATCAAGCCACCGTAGGTCTTAGGTTTTATAGAAGATGATGAGGCGATGATCAAGAGATCTTTCTTGATACGCAAGATAACCGACATGATTTGATTAGGCAATCAAATCATTAAGTGATTGTGTTGTAGAAGGTAACAAATAGTACGCATGATCTTTGGATATCTTCAGTATCTAATTGTGATACGTTTCTATTTTGGTATTGGCCGAGCTGATAGATCGAATGAAGTAGGTCGATGATATCATATCAGGTCGGGTCGATCGTGCTTCTTCAGGTCAGTTATGATGCCACGTGTTGCCTTTTGATTGGTTGATGAATGTAGTACCACTATAGTTGGTCAATTGAATTGATACATTGGGATGTTGGTAAAAAAATGTATAAACCAGATGCTAAGAAAAACAGACTCACACAACTAGAATACTTCTGCTATCGGTTATTTGAAAGAAGTACAGAGTATTCATGTATACTACATGGTGGACCTTTGTTTCAACAATTTGTTGTTGATGCTTGGGCTGCATACGAGCAAAATAAATTATTCAATTTTTTAATAAAACAACATGAACTTCGGGCTGAAGTATATAGTGGTTTATCAGATATCGTTCACAGTGTAGAAGATCCAAATCAATTAGGTAAGAGATTTATTCTACCATCGTCTCATCTGGGTAGTCCGAGGCATATGTATGAAATATATCAAGATTCTATGGCAATTACTAGATTCAACAAGTATCCTGATATTTTTTTAACAGATACAACAAATCCTAAATGGCCTGAAATTATTAACGAGCTAAGCCATTCCAGAATGCTTTAGATCGTCCAGATTTGGTTTCGCGTGGTTTTGAACTCAAGCGCAAGGCTGTTATGAATGAGATCATTTACAAAAAGATATTTGAGAAGGTTGTTGGATATGTTTATACAATAGAATTCCAAAAAAGAGGATTTCCACATATGCATTCGTTGATTTTTCTAAGTCATGAAGATAAGATCCGAACTGTTGAACAAGTTGATAAACTTGTCTGTGCAGAATTCCCAGATCCAGTAATACATCCAGCTTTATTTGAAACGATCAAAAAGTGCATGGTGTGGTATAAGGAACCCATTATCCTCATGTATGGAAATTCATTTTGCAAATCAAAGTATCCTAGACTACATGCAGATAAAACATCAATGGATGATGACGGATATCCAATTTACAGAAGGCGTGAAACTGGTATTAGATACACTATAAGAGTTCATCAAATGGATAATAGAGATGTGGTTCCATACAATCCTCATTTGTCAGAGATGTTTGATTGTCATATCAATATCGAAGTTTGTGCTTCAGTGCGTGCAGTCAAGTACATTCACAAATATATCTACAAAGGGCATGATAGGACTACAATGGTTGTCGGTGCTGAAAATGATGAGATTCAACAATATATTGACGCTCGCTATGTTGGTTCTGTAGAAGCAACGTGGAAATTGTTTGGAAATAAAATACATGAAGAAAGTCCAAGCGTCACTAGATTAGCACTACATGCATCTAAGGGGAATGCATTTGGTTGTCTTCAATCCAAAATCTAGTAAAAGACAAATTAAAGATATAGCTGAAAATCAGAAGTCAACTCTGACAGAGATTTTCAATTACTATCTTGATAACCCACAAACCACGCCTTATACCTACCAAGAATTCCCACAACATTTTACATGAGATAAGCATAACAAAGTATGGTCACCAAGAAAACAAGGTATGGCTATAGGAAGGATGTATTTCGCAAATCCAAATTCCGGTGAACGCTTCTACCTCAGGTTATTGTTAACTATTGTAAAAGGTCCAAACTCTTTTGAATCTCTGTACGTTGTTGGTGATACAAAATATAATACATACAGAGAAGCATGCCTTGCTCGTGGATTGCTAGAAGATGATAACGAATGGGATAAATGTCTTGACGAAGCATGCAAAATTAAAACTGGTTTTTAGGTAATTATTTTTT
>JABWDY010018288.1:295-12857 GCA_013358455.1 Thalictrum thalictroides | reverse complement strand
CAAGATCAGATTAATAAAAAAATCTCTCAACTTTAAATTGCATGTAATGTGCAGGGGATTCTTCAACCTGACATGTGGGGTGTAACGCCATCAGATAGGTGGGATTGGGCTGCTCTGAGGTTCCAGATGATTTGAAAGCAATTTACAAGTATGCATTTGCTATTCCCTTAGTGTTTCCATTTATTTTTCAAATATCCGATTTGTTTAAGTAGGATGTGTTGTCTAATGTTAAGGACGGTTTGGGAGATCAAGCAAAGGACACTGGTTGACATGGCCGTTGACCGCGGGTGTTACATAGACCAGAGTCAGAGCTTAAATATCCACATGGACCAACCTAATTTTGGAAAACTCACATCCTTGCACTTCCATGCTTGGGCAAAGGTATGATTTTTATCTTAAAGTTATCTGGTTTGATTTTATATACTTATTTCCGACGAATTGGGAAGTTCTTATCTCGAGAATCAAAGCCAGCTTGGCAGAGATAATGCAGTTCTATTTGAGTTCTATTTGGGGGATTGGTGATGTTATCTTATACTTCACACATTATGAAGAGTGCCAATACAACACTTCACCTGTTCAATAGATATGTACTGTAGATTTTAATTACCTCAAGTGAGTTACAACAGTGACAGTCGAGAAGTGAATAAGAAACTGGAAGGCTTGGTTACTTGTTTTCTGGTGTTTTTTCTTTTGATGGTTCTTAGGTTCAGCATGGTTAATGTTGATGACTAGTTTCTTACTCTTCAACTGCTTGGTTACCAGTAGTCTAATCCCACTAAAAAACTTAAATATCATGTATAAACACACTAATGCCTTTTGAAACAAAAGTACATAACATGTATACACAGACTAATGCCTTTTGAGTCTATATTGGTTTAATTTGATTATACTAGTTAAAATTTACATTTTCATGCTGTGATACACAAGTGCACGCTTGATGCTCACCAGTGTGTCAAGTTGAATTCAATAATTTTATATTGATTTCATATGCAAATGTGTATTGCAGTTTTGATTATACAGCTACCTGAGATATTTTGCCGCAGTCTCATGGTTCGTGTAACTCTTTTTTGTTCTTCCTATTTGAAATAGTATCGACTCTTTCTAATAGGTGTTGAGTCGTCATCAAGTGAACTAATGCTCGTACATACCAACCTAGCACAATCAAGCGTAAGAGGACCCATGGATTCTTTGCTCGGTAACTCTCTCACACACAAATACCCAATAATACATTCATTCACCTCTTTCCTATGAATAGATTATGATGTTGTTTTGTATCTGCATTCAGGAAAGCTACCAAGGGAGGGAGGAAAGTCATTGCTCGGAGGGTGGCTAAGGGTCAATTCAAAATTACTTGGTAACAACTGTCCCTGAAGCCAAAGTTGCCTATACTAGTATTTGGTCACTTTGAGAAGATGGAATTATCACCACTTGAAAAAAAATTAATAACATGACTTTTAAGATATGAAGGCAAAATATGGGCCAAGCATAGAAGGATTGTCAACCCTGCCTTCCATCTCGAGAAGCTAAACGTTGGTTTTGATTTCTTATATATTCGACAAAAAATGATAGATTAGCAATTACATAACTTCAAATCTGTGTTTTATGCTTGCCGTATAGGACTATTTAAAAAAATGCTTGCCGTATAGAAAGGTTTCGTTGCTTATAACTTCAGTCCATATAGTTGTTAGGCTATGGGCCTTTGGCATTGCGTAATGCTTACACGTATTTGTTTACTTGGTCAGGGACTATTCGTTGTTGAATTTGCTGCTGAAAACATGCTTTACTGGTCCTTGGAAGTGTAGTTTTGCAAGTTGACGAAAATGTGAGGAAGTGTTAGGAACTCACTCATCTGTGCTTGATGTAGCACATACATGTGTGGTTTTCCAATGCAGAGGAATGTGTCAAGTGAAGGTTAATCAAAAACTTAGATGGAGCTCCTGGCGCTGCCAGAGCCTGGGTATCAACCTTACAGTAAGCTTGAAGGTCTTTCTATTGATTATGTACAGCGCCAGCTATTGTACTGTCCCTGTGACTAATGAACGCAATGTGTTTCTAGCAATTTGCATTATATATATGATTTGTGTTTTGTTGTCGAACGTATTAAACAAGGAGAGGTACCTGTGGAAGCTTGTGGTGACATTACATTCATTTGCCTATTTTGGCAATGACTGTAGCCCCATTCATTTAAATAATTTTGCACTTTGCAGTATTTGTATGGTTCACTGATTCAGTATTGTTCTGAAGCTCAATATTTTTTTTTTGGAAAAATTTTAAGGTTTGCCACGGACTATAGCAGTAGCTGATTTGAATAATATCGATTTTTTTTAAAATAAAAAAATAGTTTTACCACGGCCCATAACCGTGGGTATATTAAATTCCGCCACGGCCCATAACCGTGGGTAAATTAAAATCTACCACGGCCAATATCCGTGGTTAATATTAAATTCTGCCACGGCCGAAGTCTGTGGCAAGCCATTTAGCTACCCCATCAACTGCCACGGACTTGGCACGGGTTTTAACAGTGGTAAACTACGTTTTGCCACTGTCCTAGTCCGTGGCAAATCTGGTTTTTTCTTATAGTGACTCGTCATCAATTTCACAACAAATTTTGATCAGAACAAGTCCACCTTATTAAAGATTTCCTTAAGCAAACCTCGCTACATCAACGACATACATATTTCTCATTAGTATCTCATTTTTCTGTTACCCCACATGTATAATCTCTCAATTCTTAAAAGTGTTTAACTACTATTCATCATCACCTACTTGTCTATCACAACTATTAATAGATCAAAGAACCTATAGAACCATCAGTTCATATCAAGCAAATACCAAGATCCCAAGCATTAGTTCTACTTGTAAACTTTTTAGTTAAAGTTTCTCATAATCTTTGAAAAATGCTAGAACACGAACCTGGTGTTGGTCGCAAACCTTACTTTATCAGACTTAATCTCTTTCAGAAATTTACCATTAAAACCATATGCTAGCTTTCCATCTATTCCCTATCTGCCAACTGAATCTCCTTGCCAACTGAATCTCCACCACTTAGAATTGAATAGGTTTACTATCCTACTAAGGCTGTTGATTCGATCAGTTCATATATAACCTTATGGTGAAATACCGAGCACCGCTAGCTTTTCCACGTTTAATCTTATTGTCCCACTAATTGACAAGCTTATAATTTCCATATGGGCATTTTAATCATAGCTTCTATATGTTCATACAGTATGGAAGCCATCAAAATAAAAGTGAAGAACTAGAGGACGGTTACCAGTTAACTACTCATTCTCTCTCTCAACCTGTACTCCATCTGATTTCTCTTTAATTTGTAACGTCTTTGTTGAATTTAACAAGTGAAAGGAAGAATTGATGGACTCATTAGTGTAGTGCTACTAGACTATTAGCTATAAATGTTCCTTCCACACTATATAACCATAGATTTGGTTATTTCATGATAAGAGCTATGCTGAATTCTACAGCTCATGCTATAAAAATGATGAGGTGTATTACTCATAATCCTATGGTACTAGGAGCAATTTGACTAAGTAGCCCCGTACTAGAAATTTTTCCATTATATGATATTTGGGTCGATTCAAGCATATTCTATACATTTACGCGCTCGATCCTAAACCTATGACGAGTCCATGTTAACGGCAATGATAATACGACGATTGATTATATATATAAAAATCAATTCTAACGCTTGTGCCGAATTTGCGAAATTTTTCTAAAATATGTTTTGAGTTTTTATAACCTATTTGTTCTTATTTATATATTTTTTTAATTAAGTCCAATCAATTATTTATTACTAATTGATCAAGGTTGTAGTAAATTTAATTATAGCCGTAAATTATAGGTAAAATTATTAAAATGCCCCTATGATGAATACGAGTTGTTACAGTCTTCGACACGAATGAAAATCACGTGTATCTTTTTGGTTGGCGTAGCTGAGGCATGAGTGAAGATCATGTTAATTCTTATGTGATGGGCACATTTCTCATGTTAGTGAACTTGTTTGATCAATGTGTTTTTTGTGTATGGTTTCCTTGTTACAGCTTGTTTATGTATGATAACATGTTGTGTCTTTCATGTTATATCTTGTGATCATTCTCATGCTCTACCATGCTCGTATGTGTACATGTTGCATAATATCTTGTTGCATGCATTGGTTGTGTGTCCTAGATGACCCCAAAGCTAAGATCCAATGTGTGTAACCTATCAAGCATGAAAAATATCTACATTTGATGGATTTGAGTTGTACGTTGCCAAGAGACATAGTGCGCGGCTCTCCAGTGCAAATTTTAAGAGAACGCTGATACAAGCTCAGAGCATCCAGGACATGCAGACTTCTATAGCAGCTCAGGAGCAGACAATTACATCAATCCAATTGTTTTAGGATCTAAGGATGCGACCACTACCTTCTTTATGGAGGCTTGAGGATGAGCAGAGATATGAGGGTACTCTTGTCTATGATCGTTAGGATGGTCGTGGTGATGCTGACGACTCAGAAAAAGATAGTTAAGTATTGCTTGACAGGGAACACACTTGGATCAATGATGACCGAGCTTATTTCAATAAGGTCCCCCTGTGGAGGTTGTCTAGGGTTGAGTCTTGTGTTAGTACTCCCTCCGTCCCAAATTGTATGTACATAATTCCTTTTTTCGTCTGTCCTAAATTGATTGTCACTTTCCATATTTGTATATGTATTAATTATTTCAATTTACTAATTTTCCTATATTACCCTTATTTAAACTCACAATAATTATTCATATCCAAATAATTACAGTCTAAATATTCAATAAGGACCCAATATAGTTAATATTAAATAAGGGTAAATTTGGGAATATAGGTAGGATGCATATCAATAAATGATGTTTGTTTAATAAGTTGGATTTTCTATAATGTACATACAATTTGGGACGGAGGGAGTATGTTTTTATGTTCTTGTTTTTAATTTTTAGTTGGTTCTCAGTTGGTATCTTTGTGTTAGTTGGTGTGTACTTGAAAACTCTTATATTGCTTTTATCTACATGGATGGTTCATAGTTTACCTATAGTGTGATGTTATGTTTTGTCCTATACATATCCTATTTATATCACTTGCTATGGATGGATGCATATATGTATGATATCAGGGTTTCATGTTCTTATACTCTTGTTTGGATATCATGAAGATGCACATGCTATACACATCAGTCTGTTTATGTTACACACAATCATGTTCATCCTGGATATTTTGTTTTGTGTGTGTGACTTGCTAGCATATATCTCTGTTGGTTAACCCTGGATACTGCATGGTTTATCTTATGTTGGTTAAGCTAACTTTCCTTGCAGCATGATCAAGGTGGCTTGTTCATGTTTGGACATCCCCTTGGATCATTTTACATGTTTGAGCAGGGACCCTTTGTTAACTTTTGACAAAAAAAGGGAGAAGGGATATATGAATATAGTTGATGGATGATGGTTGTTTCGTTGTGTTCACTTATGTTTGTTTCATAAGTGAGGGTTCTTGTTTATCTTATATGTATATGTGTTATCTAACCCTAGTATGATAGTTTGCCTTTGAAGCTTTCATCTACAAGCACATACTAAGGGGAAGCTGAAGTTGAGGGGGAGTTGTTGCCTACAAGTGACTCATTAATGTGTTGTAATGTTATAAACATGTGTAATATATATTCATATATGTTTTTGTCACAAGTTCCCAAAGGGGGAGATTGTAAATGTCATATCTTGTGAATTGTGACAAATAAGGGCAATATAGTCTTTTCATATGTAATGTAAGTAATGAGTCATTGTAATAGGTCTAAGTCTTGGTTTGAGTGTCCTTGTAAAGTTTTAGAGCTGAAGACATCAAGACGTGACGCGTGCGGCAACTTCCGAGTTCAGAAAATCAAGGCATTGTACACTTTCTCTTTAGCAGACTGATGAAGGATTGAGGGGCAATCTTTAGGCCTTCAATCCGCTGACCCTTTGTGGTTCACTTATCCCTTTGTCATCAGTCTGCTGATCCTTTGTGGTTCACTCATCCCTTTGCAAGTCAGTTGACTGACCAAGGAAGTGAAATTGGGTCTATATAGTCAGTCGACTGACCAATGAAGCGTACATGGAGTTATAGAGTCAATCGACTAACTCTTTAAAGCTTCTCCTACCCTATATAGTCAGTCGACTAACCTTATGGTACATTTCTAAATGGTTGGTCTACAGTCGACTGATTAACGTGCTGAATGGCATTTCGGGCCTGATTCGTTTCTGATTCTTCCGACCGATTTCTCTATAGTTGCTTGTTGGTCAACACACTTGGACCAACGGATCTATTGACCTTTAGGGGTATATAAGCAACACTTCAAGCTAGAGAACACATGGACTGTTTGATTTTTCTAAGGCATTCAAGAGGCAAGAACCCTAGCTTGTGAGAGAAAGCAAATTGAGAGAAATCCATCCATCTTCTTCCTTCACTTAAACAAATCAAGTCTAATCTTTAAGAGTTGGGTGATTGTTATTTGTATGTGTTATTGTAAATCCAAGTGAGCTTTAAGTGTTTTCTCATTTGACCTATTGAGAGGTTTTGTAGAGAGAAAAAACCCCAATCTTTGTTCTTAGAACAAATTGGTCAAAACCCTAGATTTGCGAATCTAGGTTAGGGTGATTGTGACTAAACCCTACAACAAACCCAAGTGGTGGATACTTGGTTAGGAGCTAACGGAATTGCTCCTAAAATTTTCAAGTTTGTAGAATCAACATCATAGGGAAGTGGTGTAGAGCGATAGGAGGCAAACCTAAGCTTTGGATTCTATTAATACAAAAGAAGTAGCTTGAAGAGTAGATGTAGGCATATCTTTACCGAACCACTATAATCTTGGTGTTGTGGTTTGCTTCCTTATCTTTAAGTTTATCTTTGTGCTTGTGTGGTTTAATAGTTTAGATTCTCTACAAATAACCGTAACAATCTTCTAGGTGGTTGTATTGTTGGAAGAGGAAAGGGTGAGAGTGCTTCTTTCTCTACTCACCCCTCACACTCCACAACAGCCTATAACTAGGATTGAGTTATCTTAGTTCAAGGGTTTAAGTGAGATTTATCTTCTTGAACCTAAGTGAACAAGAACCCAAGGACTAGTAGATTACTTTGTTGGTGATTGTAGAGATTCACAACTATCTTTCTTTGTCTTGCTTTATTGTTGGTTGCTCGTTGGTTTTGCATCTTGAGTTAGATTAGCTTTGGATTGTTCTTTAATTTCCGCACTTGTGATATCCTGAGTTTATTTGTTTTTATCTGTTTATCTGTTGGGTGAAGATTGTTGTGAATTAGTTTTTAAAAAGGGACTATTCACCCCCCTCTAGTAGTTGGACACCATTGTGTAAATTTCTCAGTAATATAAAAGGAGAGATTACCCAGAACGTGTTGGTTGCTTGCACATTTGACATGAGGTTCACGTATGTGTTGGCTGGGTGGGAAGGGTCTGCTCATGATGGTCGAGTGTTGAGGTGTGTAGTCAGCCATCAAGGTCGTAGGCTAACCATTCCCGAAGGTATATATCTACTACTCGTAGATATGAAAAAAGTATACTTAATTTGTATTTTAACCTACAAGAGTCTAATTCGTTATACACTTGAATAGGCAAATACTTCTTGGCTGATGCTGGGTATGCGAAAGTTCCCGGGTTTATGACTCCGTACTGAAGAGTGCGTGACCACATTCGTGAACAAGAGAACTACGATATTCAGAACCAATATGAATTGTTCAACTTATGCCATTCCTCGCTATGTAATGTTGTCGAGAGGTCCATTGGTGTGTTGAAGAAACGATTTGCATTTCTTCGACATGCCCCATTTCATGATATTAAGACCCAGTCCAAAATTATCCTTGCATGTTGCGCTTTGCACAACTGGTTACGTATGGACGACCCGGGTGATGATTTAGAAGACGAATTGTCTGACGAATCATCATCCGAAGAAGATGTTGGCAATGGCAGTGGTAATGCACTAGTAGCAGATGACTATGAGTACCTTACCATTGCTAGCACAGCTGAATGGACAACCAAGCGGGATGCAATGGCTTCCCAAATGTGGCATTAGGATGTTTAGGATGAAGCGCGATTCTATAATTGTATGTTGCCTAGTGTGTTTGTTTGATTGAGAACTTAGCTTTATTTCTTTATTTCTGTATTGACATTTGAACAAAATGTTTCAAAACAACTATACTCTGCAATTGACATTCTGAACTTGGCTTTCTCTATTGAAATAGTTAAATTTTATTTTTGTCATTTGTTTATCAGTTGTGCATATTGGTAGCAACTTACATATTATGTGGCGTGGGGTCAGTCATGGTTCAGTCATAGTTAGTTAGTATTCTCAAGGTTGAATTCCACTTTATTTCCCTTCAAGGATGGCTACCATTCCAGAAAGGAGAAATATCATGTGGACTCCTGATATGGATTCAGTACTCATTAGGTTCCTTTATGATGAGGCTGTGTCGGGTAATAAGAGGTGTGACAATGGGTGGAAGCCAACATATCTTTGAAACATGTTAAAGAGCTAGTTGGTGTTGTCTATGGATCTCCATTGTTGCCCAAGAATGTTCGCAGTAGGCTGAAAACTATGAAGAAAGAGCATAGTGCAACAAAAACTCGTTTGGACTTGTCTGGGATTACTTTCAACCCTGAAACTAAGCTCATCGAGGGAGATGAAATTGCTTGGACTGACTATTTGCGGGTAACCATTACAAACTATTCCCAGTTATGTTTTGTTGGAATACTAAATATTGGTGTACCTTTGAACCTTTCTAGGCATACTCTAAGTCTATTTTCCTGAAAACAAGAATCCTTCAAATTATGACGAGATGGTCATGATTTTTGGAAAAGACATGGCGAATGGTAGTAACCATTTGGAAGCTTTCGATGACACAGAAACTAATACTGAATTTCTACACAGGAATTTGATCGGTATGTGTTTTAACTCGTGTGTTTTTCGTGAACTTGTAAATTCTCAAAATTGGTGTAACTAACACCATGTGATATCCAATTTATAGATGAGATTGACGACACTAGGGATGAAGGCATGCCTTTCCCACCCGTCATTGAACCCTTCACTCTAGGCATGGGTGATGGTTCAAATGGTTCCAAGCTTAGGCATCATCAAGGTCCAGGCAACAACGACCCAACTAAGCACTCTAGGTCTAGGTTTTCTAATGAGGAAGACCCTGAGATTAAGCAGTCATTTGTGACATTGGCTCAAGCTGCTAAGGACATTGCCTAATCATTTCAGTCCTTTAATTATGTGAAGCTTGGTGAGATTATGTTGCAAATGGAAGACTTGACTGAAGAGGATGTCTATGCTGTAAAGGACGTATTCTCTACCAATGTCTTCTTGGGGCTGTTTGTTGCATCTAGGCCTGGTTGGTTGCACAAGAAGATATGATGGAATTAATCTGAAAACTAGGCCTAGTTGGTTGATGTAGTAGTTAACTATTTATTATGTATGACTTATTTATAATTTCAGCAGCGGTGTAGTCGTCAAAACTTCGAATTATTATGAACATGTTGTATGTAATAGTGACAATAGTCACAAAACTTCTAGTTAGGCTAACTTCCAAACAAAACTTGTTGGTTTGATATGATATTATAATATTCTACTTATTATATTGTTGCGGTATTCGACGTGATTTATCTGCTTGAATGCATTTGAAAGTTTTGGATCTATTTTGATTAGGTGATTATATTTGATTATTGGATTTGTTTTGATTTGGTGAAAAATTATGTACATTTTCAGATATGGGAAATTTCCCATGTTATGTTGTCTTGAGAGGTCATAACCTAGAAGTCTATACCTCTTGGTGTGACTGTGAAGAACAAGTAATGGGATTCCCAAAACCCCATTGGAAAGGTTGTAATTCCATTGCAGAAGCTAAAAGGATTCAAAGGCAGGCTGGTATTAGAAACCATGTGCGTGCCTTGGTTGTTGGAGGTGCACACTCCCTTCCACTCTAACTAAATACACCGACCTTTCCAGTCAGCCACTACACTGAGCCACCCTATAATGCTCGACACGACTACACATGCATTAGATATTTGGTTGTACTTCTTCTTTGCTTGTCGATTGCTTTAGTCATTAAAGCAATCTTTGTGTGGTGACCCTTTTTATTTATATTATGTAATATGCGAAGCTTCCGAAATGATCCTTTTTATTTCGTTTTTCCTATAATATGTAATATGTAAAACTGATTGGTATTGATGATACTATTGGGTTTTGATTTAGATCATTAGTTTGATTATTTAGTTCTGATTTCTACAATTGTTATGTTTGGCATTGGTTCATATGAAGCTTTAATTGGTAGCTATTTGAATTGATAAGTAGTAACTGGAAGTATATGAAGTTTTCGATGTCTACAAACACTCGAAACGTGTGTCGCAAAATCTGACAGACCGCAGTTTTCTGAACTGGGCTGTCAGACTGTCAAACTGTTCCAACAATCCCCCACAAATAGTTTCTTATCTTTGTTTTGCAGCTTTCAGTATACTGCAAAGTATACGTATACTGTATTTGACTGTATTCTCTATAAATCCTTTTTATATCTCTAAGTTCTGTGATATAATTGATTAACACAGAATTTGATCAAGTTAATTAATTAACTAATTTGTGGTATTGCTTATTTCAGACCTAATTTGATTGAACTATGACTACCAACCGTGATTTTTTTGGGGCTTCTGAACCTTTGAATACTGAACAATCTGGACCTACTGGAGAGCAGACACCCATGCTTGGGACTGGTCTACCTCCATCTGGACCTACTGGAGAGCAGGCACCCATGGTTGGGACTGGTCTACCTCCATCTAGACTAACTGGAACGCAGACACCATTTAATTTTGGGACTGGTCTACTTCCATCTGGACAAAGTGGAACGCATACACCATTTAATTTTGGGACTGGTCAGCTTCCAAACATGCCTATACAAGGTGCAGGTCAAGCCATTCTTCTGCCCACTACACTGACTGTGGGAGAGAGACCAGAAAAGTTTGATGGTACTGGCTACAAGAAGTGGCAGGGTAAGATGCAGTTCTACCTGACTATTCTCAAGTTAGCACGGTTCATAACTGAAGAGGCTCCGGTCCTGGCACCTGGAAGTTCTGGGGATACAAATGTCGTGGTAGCAATTGATGCATGGAATCAAGGAGATTACCTTTGCCGCAATTATATCCTCAACAATTTGGTAGACCCGCTCTACAATGTCTATTATGTCTTCAAGAAGTCTAGAGATCTCTGGAAGTCTTTGGAGAAGAAATATAAGACAGAGGACGCTGGTTCCAAGAAATTTGTTGTGGGCAAGTTTCTGGTAGGGGTGCTTATCAAGCCTATCGAGCCGAGTAGTGGTATGTTCAAGCTCAACTCGTTTCTTATCGAGCCGAGCCCAAATTTCAAACGAGCTTTCGTTTGTGCTTAAACTCAGCTCGTTAAGCTTATCGAACGAGCTCAAGCTGAGCTTTTATCGAGCGAGCCCGAGACACTCGGCTAAATCACATATAAAAAGGGTGTTCGAGCCGAAAAAATCGAGCTTTGGTATGTTCGAGCTCGGCTCGTTTCTTATCGAGCCGAGCCCAAATTTCAAACGAGCTTTCATTTGTGCTCAAACTCGGCTCGTTAAGCTTATCGAACGAGCTCGAGCCGAGCTTTTATCGAGCGAGCCCGAGTCGAGCTCTAGCTGCTCGGTTCGATAAGCACCCCTAGTTTCTGGAATACAAGATGGTGGACTCAAAGACTGTGGTCAGCCAGATCCAAGAATTGCAAGTCATCCTGCATGACATTGCAGCTGAGAGCATGAAGCTGTGTGAATCTTTTCAAGTGGCAGCATTCATTGAAAAACTTCCACCTGCTTGGAAGGACTTCAAGAACTACCTTAAGCACAAGCGAAAGGAGATGTCTCTTGAAGACCTGATAGTAAGGTTGCGGATTGAAGAAGACAACCGCAAGAATGACAAGTCCAATGGAGTTCATTCCTCTGAGAAGGTCAACGTTGCTGAAACTAAGAAAAAGAGGAAATTTGTGCCTCAAAGTTCTAGCAAGCAGCAATCAAGTGCTAAGAAGTTCACTGGTAAATGCCACAAATGTGGTAAGATGAACCACAAGGCTGATGAGTGTCGAAGCAAGTTTGACATTCGAACTGACAAGGGCAAAGGCAAAGGCAAAGCTCAAGCTAACCTCACTGAAGAAGGGAAGTTGGCTACTGACCTATCAAAAATGGACCTATGTGCCATGGTTTCTGAGGTCAACTTGGTTGGAAGCAATCTAAGAGAATGGTGGTATGATACTGGCGCCACCAAACACATCTGCTCGGATAAGAGTCTTTTCACTACTTACAAGCAGATTCATACTGAAGAGGAGCTGTTCATGGGAAACTCCTCAACATCCAAGATTGAAGGTCATGGAAAGGTGGTATTGAAGCTGACTTCTGGAAGAGAGCTCACTCTCAACAATGTTCTACATGTTCCAGACATTAGAAAGAATCTTGTTTCAGGCTCCATGCTAAGCAAGAATGGTTTCGCAGTCAAGTTAGTTTCTGATAATTTTGTTCT
>JABWDY010018249.1:0-10172 GCA_013358455.1 Thalictrum thalictroides | reverse complement strand
AACTACTCATCAGTCGACTGAATTGAAAAGTCAAGTCAACCTATTGTTCATCAGTCGACTGACTTGAAACAATCAAGTCAACCTTTTCTTCTTCAGTCGACTCCTTTGAAAACCAGCTGCCTACTTGACCTGCCTGCTTGACTCGGTTTTTGCCCGGTTTTACTCGGTTTTCGCCGATCGTCTTTAACTCCGAAGCCTTTCGGACACTTGTACAACAAGACCTGGACCTAATACAAGGACTCATAACTTTACATCACATGTGAAATATCCGTTTTACCCTTGTTTATCACAATTCACAAGATATAACATTTACAGGAGGTGTGTTTTGTAGGTGAAGATCTTTATATCCTAGTCCTCATACTCTCTTTGGAAAGCAGATGTTCTTCTAGCTTTTGATGTATATAGGTTTTTTATTAGTCTTTTCCTCCCCACCAAAAGTCTCTCTCGAGGTTATTAAGCCTTTGTGTCACTTGTTTTGGTATCATGAAGCATGTCATTTGGTAGGATGGTACAACAGATGTGACAGAATTTATAAGAATGGTCCTCCCTACTTGGGAGAGGACTTTGTTCTTCCATCTAGCAAGTCTCCTTTCAATTCTTTGAACAAGGGGTTTGAACATGGATGTTTTCTTATGTCCCAAAAAGAGAGGAGTACTAAAATAGATTTCTTTTTTTTAGAGGTGCTTCATTTGGAAGATGTTTATGTTGTTTTTTAGATTTTGTGACATATTTTTGTTGAAAAGTACTCTAGATTTTCCATAATTTATTTTTTATCTTGTGAGTTGGGAGAAAAGTTGGAGGGTATCAATTATTTCTAAAGCTTCGATATTTGTTCTGTTGAAAGTGAAGATATTGTCAACAAAGAGATTGGAAATTGGAGGGTTGTTTCTAGTAATCTTGATGTCATTAATTTTACTGTCATTTGATTTTTCAGCAAGCTTCCTAGATAGGAGTTCCGTGCATACCATAGTCTCCCACATTTGAAGTAATGACAATGCTTATAATGTCACATTACATACCATTTGCATCCTGTTGGAAGAGTTCTCTTTAGGTGGTGTTTGTTTTTTCAGTTATAGTGCTTCTGATAGCTTATAAACTATTAGAAAACCATAAATGGTGTTTGTTTTTTCAGTTATAGTGCTTCTGATAGCTTATAAGCTATTAGAAAACCATAAATGGTGTTTGTTTTTATGGGTAGTTATGGTCTTATAAGATAATCTAGTAGAAAATGGCCTAAAAGGTGGCGGTTACTATAAGCTATATTTTCAAGCTTATAGCTAGTAGCTAGTAGCTTATAAGCTATAAGCTATCAAATAAAAAAACAAACAGCACCTTAAGTATCACAGCTTAAAACTGACAAACTTAAAAATTTGCGTATGGGTTTTTAACGCCTTTCCAACATTGTTGCACTGGTCTACAGCAACGCAAAACCAAAAAGAGAAACGTTTCAGATTTTATTGTATATTTTTGTCAATTATTTACACTGAAACTAAAGGAATTAAATATAGCAAAATAATTGAAAAGTGGCACTCAATGTACACTCAAACGAGGAAAAACTAAAAAGAATACTGCAGTAAGAGCATCTATAAACCTCTAATTTCTGTAGTGAAATCACATTGAAATACAACTTTACATGATTACGTAACCAACACAACTTGTTTGCTCATACATAAATTGGGACAAGCACAAACTAACAGGGATATTTATCAAATGCCCACAAAAACGTAGATGATCTAAATTACAAACCACTCAGGGCGTCAGATGAGCCAACAAAGACAATGCAGCAAGCAAGTTATGCAGAGGCAAGGAACCTGTGTATTGACAAATAATTTCTACATCACCGTGCAATTACATTTCGACTCAAGCTTTAGTGGCTTCTCGCTATCGACTCTGTTTGGATGGTCTGACTCACAAGGAACAGATCCAACAGATTTTATCTCTGTTTTGGTCTTTGGTGATGAAGCTTTTACAACTGCTGTTTCCACCCGCTTCAAACTAGACTTAGTTGATCTTGGAGTGCGTTTATTACCAATCCTACCACGTGAATCCTTCTTGTCCGGGCTGATTTTGCCCAACATAGTAACTGTCGGCCGGGATCCCTCCAAGGAAACCATATTTTCCTTTTCCATCCCAATGGTTGCAGCCTGGTAAGCCAGATTGTGAACAATAGAACTACAGAAAAGTATGGTATCAGTAGCTTCTTCCAAGGTTAGGCTTCTTGACTTGTGTCCTGCTGGACCCTCAATCATTACAGTTGATTCCTCTGTCAAAAGCAAAGAAAATGTTAATACATGTAGAAGCTCAGTTTCCCAGATCAACTAACACTCAAATACATTCGAAAATAATACAACTGAAGCAATAATGCACAAACACTAATTTTATTAGTAAATATATCTTAAATAAGAAAAAGATAGAATTACACCAGGCAAATTAAGATGACCCAAAACACAAAGCAATACAATATAATAGCCACAAATACATCAGCCACCATTCACAAAAGCAATCAACTCGTCCCATCAAACAACATACACTCTACCAGGCAACATATAAAAAGGAAGATGGCCTCGCTTTTTTCATTTCTTATGGCTATCAAATAATTAATATGCACTTCAGGGTCACAGAAGAGCGGAAAAGGCTGAGTCATCAAGATGTCTGAATATCAAGACACAGAGAAAAGAAAACTAGGACTGTGACTAAAAAAGTGAGTGTAATCACACTCGTTTACATCCCTCACCCCAACCCTGAACTTGTTTACCGCCCCACATGATGCATACCCCTATAACCTCTTCATTGTTTCATCTGCCCTACTTCCTTGCTATAGAAAAATAGAGAGAGAAGAGGGGGGGAGGGAGTTGGTCTTGAGAAGTTTAAAGTTAAACCCTGCAGAGTACATAATCTGAGTAGGAAGGAGTCTTTGTAACTTGTAAGCTCCAAGTCTGTTTGTTTTCTCATTCTTAATGAGATCGTATAAAATAGACAAGAAAGTAGTATGATTTTCATAAAACCAAATTCGGTCTTGATGTTTCTTATTAGATTTTATTAGTTGATAAGATGTAATAGCTATGAGATTGAAAAAAACAAACGACACCTTAACAACTTGCAACAAAACACATCCTCTTTCTCAACCATTTGTACGACTCCTTCTCTCTCTATATCGAGTTCTCCAAATCTATAATCTAAAAGTTTTTGCTCTTATTTTTTTCCTAGGTAAGTTTCAATTTTATTAAAGACGTGAATATAAAGAATTACAGGGATAAACAAAGAAAAATAATAAATAAGAAAACTGTATTAAGTGATAAGAAACTTATATGCAATACCTCAATAATGTATGTGTTTCTAGCTATGGTTCTATTGCATGACTCCCAAGGATAATATCATTTTTTGCATTGCTGATTGCATGTTTCTTGTCAAGCTCAAATGTTACATGCAGATATTGGTTATGTAAATGATAACCTACGGAAGTTTAAGAGTATGCTTTAAGTTTTTCTACAATATTAGTTGACTCTATTCCTGAACAACCTCATGAAGTCGTAAACATTCCCAAAAATTTAACTACATACAGATAAAAAAAAAATATATGTATAGAAACAAATACCAAGAATGCTATGGGAAATACCTGTGATGCAGGAGTTTGAGGCAGAAAGAGATATATCCCCTGAATTTCTAGGAAGTGAAGGCTCTTGAAGATCATCGACCGTGTTCTGTGGACTTAAGGAGAGTGTTTTATCTTTTTTTAAACCAGGGGTACTCTCATGATCCATATCTACTTCTCTTGATATCATATTTGAAGAGACAAGAGTAGGATCTAACTCAATATCAACTCCACATATGCCAGTGTCTAATATAGAATCTATCTCTATAGAGAATACCCCTTGATTTACATCTGGTACCTCTATATCTGAGATGCTTCCCTCGTTTGCAATTTCCTCGGCATTAACAGAAGAAATACAGTAGTCATCATGTGAAATTGGAGCCACTGACGTGTCCATTGACTGAACACGCGGAGTGTGGCTCAATAGTTCTGAGGCAGGAGCATCCATCATTATACAACTTTCAGTGTGCTCCTGTTTATCTAAACCAGTAGCTGTACTATGCAAAGAATCCAATTTCGCATCTCCTACTATTTCTTCATTAACTGCAAGGGTTTCTTCCACGGCCTCATATTCCATCTTTACAGTAGAAATATCGAAATTTTCTTCACTTGTGCTCTTGTCAGATACCATAGCATGATGTGTATGATTCGAAATTCCAGAAAATGATGATCCACGACTCAGAGGTTTTATAGTTGCACCATGCCTAGAATTTTCCACATCAGCTTTCCGACAGCTTAATTGCCGTTTGACACGAGCATCTGTTTGTCTAGATGAGCTAAGATCCACAGATGACGATGTCGAAGTACTTCCATGACCTATAGAGCTTCTCATGCTATTCATGCTGTCTCTCACATAAGAGAGATCATCCAAAGTCGTCGCACTAAATGTCCTTCCTTGAACAACAGGCCACTTGCTACTAACTGACCTATTTAGAAGTACAGAAATACCCACACCTTGAGAAACATCGACCTTCGAGCTTGGATGGGCAATGGAATGTTGTAGTCGCTGATCTATAGAGTCACAGGTAGATTGATTTGGCCCATCTGCCAATTGATCCACCACTTGTGGATCATGGAAGTGTTTCTCCTCTTCCTCCATGGTCTTCCGAAGGGAACTGTCACACAACTGACTCTTTCCTTCCCCATCATATTTTGCAGCTTCGACAAGCACGACTTGACTCTTACTAGTGAAGTCTGGCATCTCAGCCACTAGTTCATCATGGCCCAACTCAGCATAAGTCTCACTTTCTTTAGTCAAGTCATAGTCCTTTGTGGAGCTCTGAGTGACAACTGAGGTCTCAGGAGCAGGCAGAGGCAAGTGTTCACCTTTTTCAATGCAATCTATGCAAACATCATCATAATCTTCAATGTAGTCCATGTTGTTGAACGTCTTGCCACATTTTGAACAGGTTATCGTCTTTTTCTGGAAACTGGCTTCAAGCAGCTCGTCCTGGACACGTATAGACTCAGAAGCGATGTTTATGCTGAAGTTTTCAGATTCATCTGCTTTAACTTCATTTATATCACAATCTCCAAACAATGTTTTAGAATTTTTATCTTGATATTCTTGTCCAACATTTTCAACTATCTCATCTACATTATCAAAATCAAATACTTCATCTTCAACATCAAGATCCGGTGTCTTTCCCCACTCTGTTGCTCTTTGATCTTGGTTCTGGTCAACACCCTCAAAATCAGGTGCAACACTTGTACCTTGTTCAGAACTTGCGTTACTGCTTGTTGTGATTGAAGAATTCCTAGAAATTGCAGGACGATGAGAAGAGCTTCCTTTTCCAGCATAGAAGGTAGTGCTAGGGACACTAGACAAAAGCGGTCTGAACATATTTTGAGGGCTCCTTCGGTCCTACAATGATTCAAACAGAAGCCATACATGAGATATGACAATTCGCCACTACCTTTTGTAATGATTATTTATTATTATAGATCAAACAAACGAGTTATTTGTTAGGCTAATTTATAATATGAATATTTACTGTTTCACATTTCTTAAAATATAAGAAGATGATATTGGAGGTTTCGTGTTGGAGGGAGACTTCAGATTCAGTAAGTCATCCTAGGAGAGATGGACAAGGGGCCTCGAGAAGATGAAAATAGAACCCCTAAATGCAGATAGAGGGAGAGAAATTTCTGGTGTTTACATGGATTGGCATCTTCATCAGTTTGCTAGGTAAAGAAGAAAACCTAAAGTTACATAAAAGAAAACAAGCAAAATTACATTTTACGACAAGTTTTTTAAGTTTGGTATACATGAGAATAAGAGGTCCATTTGGATTAGTGCATATAAAATCTAGCTTATCCATTTTCATATCCTATTGGTTCACAACAAGAGACCTCGAACTAAATAAAACAAGTGGAAGCAAAGATATGATAAACGGTCTATTGCCTTTGAACTATATATAATATAATACAATGATAGTGTGACTATATGAATCAGTATGAGATTCACAAAAGTCAACTGGTAGGCAGAGATAGAGGGTCCTCCTGCTTTAAGTGAGTGCTAAAGGGGTCAGGTGACTTTTATGAGTCATCCCCAGGAAATATAGCAGATTCACCTTTGTTTTCTTATTTATGTTTATGTGTTATCCCTGCATCCTTGATCACCATAACAACATTCATATAACAGTGCATTTAATAAGCCGATACATACCATTTGGCGTAGTGCAGAATCAAAAGATCTTTTTGGAGCAGAACTTGACAGTATCCTGGATGGTTTCTTGGATAACACGTGTGCTCTGCTGCTTGGATATGCTCCGATTTTCTTCACAGCTGAACGGTCTGAAATACTCACACTGAAGGAATGCAAAGAGTCTATATCATCGTCACCAGATGACGCCACAGACCCTTTACTTTGGGAACTAAATTGGTCCCGATCATGACTACATGAAGAACTAGCACTTCTAGAAGCAGTTGGCGACATTGACTGCCTTTTAGAGGATAAGTCCCTACTATTCCTAGATGCTGGTGATAGTCCCCTTGCATTACTGGATACTGGTGACAATCCCCTACCATTACTAGATGATGGTGACAAACCCCTCCCATTCCTGGATGCTGGGGAAGAGCCCCTTACGTAGGATGCTGGCCGATCTGCCAAAGACGTACGAAGATTGGGTGGTGCTTCGGTTGAAAAACCCGGTATATTCGACTGCCATGCGCGCAATTTTGGAGAAGCTGAATTCCCCCTACTAGTCTTTACAGGTGAGGCTCCCGTTCTTCCAGATGATGCCACTGTGACACTTGACCCTGTGCTCATCCTCCGGGGGGTGGGTGTAGATGACCTCATAGTAGGTGTTGAGGGTTTATTTGGTGTAGTAGATCGAGATGGACTACGTGATGGTGTAGTTGGCTGTAGGGTGGGAGTTGAGCTAGAATGATGACCTGACACTGGCCTTCCTCTTGATTGGAGTGTACTATTACTAGATCGAGGGGATGGACTGAGTCGATGTGGGCTGGCACTGCTTCTATTCGTCTTGTTACTTTTTTCTGCCTGCAATACATTTCGAGTAAGAAATCAATACTCGAATAAATCAATAAATTATAAAGAAAATTAGTTTGACCTTGGGGAACATAAACAATAAATAAGTGATTTTTTCCCCAAAGACATCTTTTATTCTGTTATTTTATATCAATAAACTGTGAAAATATATCGATAACTAAGACAATGAACAAATGTTACAAGAGGAGGCCTATAATGATTATGACTTACAGTTTTCGATCTTGCAATTGATATAGGTTGACTTTGTGGCCTGCCCCTGTGAGAATAATTTATTGATGGAGTCTCGTCATCTAATGAAGGGAAAAGAGGGGTGTCTGGAGGGGTCAACAACCTTCAGTTCAATAACATCGAGCCTCGCATTAGTACCAGAAACAATAAATGCCAGTGGTATATCATTGTAATGAGAAAATAAGAGAGATACACTTCAAAAATCCTCGCCATTTTTTACTGTTGAAAGTGAATTAGTTAAGTAATCAAAATGCAACCAATATAATTCACTTTGTCATAGGTGTTTTGGGTTTCACCTAAAGACCATGCAGGCTAAAGTCAGCAATCATTAAAGTACATATAATAAATTGCATGCAATGCTTACCAGATAGCACATTACAGTACAGTATCAAACAACGAGACAAAAGCCTTAGGGTTCCAAACTCATACATATTTAACTATATTCCTTTTTAAAAAGGAAGAGAATTTGGTCAGCTAGAGAGGATTCCGAAAGGCTTCTAAAATGCTTTTAATATTTTCTATAATGTAGAATGCACACTGCCCATTTATTCTACTGATTTCCTCTAGTCTCCACTGATTAATTATCTGGTTATGACGATGACAACAGGAAATTTCTAAATGAAGATTAAAATCACAGCTTACGTGAGTTTAAGTTTTCCTCATTGGTTTTAACGTTTAAAAGTATAGATTAGAAAGCCTGTAAATAAATAAAGATACGCAATGCACATCTTAATCAAATGTTTTCAGAGGTACAGATTTGACGTAGAATATTGTAGCAGTTGGATTGGCCCATTCCAACAGCTCAATTCGACAACAGACAAAAAGAATTTATTCAACAGCTCATTGCAGCGCTACTTAACAATTAAAATAATAACTTTTTAATACAAGCAAATATACACTAAAATTTAGACAGAATTCTAGGTATACATGCATAGATACTGGTTATACTTCGATTGTAAATGAAGAGAACTCATTCTTCAATGCTTATAATCTGTGATTAAATGATAACAATTTTAAGGAATTGACCTACTTTAGGTGGTCTGTTTAGAGTCTGGTGATACAAAAAACAAGTCTTTCCGTGCCCTTTTCATCTTTTTTATTCTCCTCCTCTCTTCACCCTCTCCCTCAAAACCTAAAGTTTGTCTTCACCGCCAGCGGTTCTATTTGTATTTCCTTTTCATAGTGTTACATGCATTTCAATATTTGTTGTTAATAGACATTATACATACATAAACTCGTATACAAGCTTATCTTACAGAGAAGATATGTAACAGACTTACAGCACAAAGCACTTGAAAAGGAAACTGAAACTACTAATAATTCCTACTTACCAATCATAATCATTTTTATCACCATCTGCATTAAGAAGATCACTGCCCTGCCTTCGGGCAGGAATGGAGATGCCAAGCTTAAAATCTGAAAAGTACCTCAAATTTGTTGCTGCAAAACACAATTCAAAATAAATAAATTAATTAAATCTCAAATATACCTTGAATATCACATGAGAAATAAATGAGCTAGATCCCAAATACAAATGGATGTTAAAGTTTAAAAAATACACAGAGAGTCATCCAGATCATCTGTTGAGTGAAGCAAAAAGCTGTCCCTTTCTTTGTCTTGCATCTCATTGAACAGAGCAAGATCATCATCTTTCTCTCTGATGAGTAATCCACCCTCAAGACTGCGTCCTCTCCTGTGATCCTTTCTAGTGTCCCTTCCGGGGGAGAATCTCAATGATGGAGAAGGAGGCATCCTTGCCAATTACTCCTCAAACAGTTTAAGCTATTTCACTTCAATCCCATTGATGAATCCAAATTCAAAACCAAAATTCTCATAAATCATAATTCAAAATTAACATCCTCCTGAAGCTACAGACTTTCTAAAACAATATCCTCGCACATCAAAAACCATTCCAATTGCCAAATGTGCCTTTCTTTCCAACCCAATAATCAATTATTCTCAACGATAAAAAAGCCACATTAATAAACTAAATGCCTCTGAAGATTCCCCGAACAACTGTACCGAATCTTAACTGAATTTCCCCAAATAACTCAAAAATAGCTCTCACCATATAAAATTCACTACCTTAAAGATCACAAAAACACTTCAACAAATTCAAATTAAGTAACCCTAATGTCTCATTCCTCAAATCTCAAAATTCAACCAACCAAACTTAAATTAAACATTCACCAAACTCTTTCAACACCTAATCACACCTCAAAAATCCAAATTACTTCAAATCACTTCAAGTTTTCACCTTCCAAATCAAAGATCATTCAACTAATTCAGATCACTTCAACTATTTGTTGATCTTCATGCAATTCAAGTACTTGGATCTACAGCATTAATGAAAGTAGTTTCAGATCGCTCGAATTGAGCCAAAAAGAAAACCCTAATTTTTTCGAATATTTTAACTTACTTGGATTGTGAGTTAAGCGAAGTTCGAAGAGAGAGAAAAAAAAAAGGTTTCAGATCTTGTGATCTTCTACTTCTATACACTGAGTTTTCTTCACCGCAGGCTTTTTCTTTCCTTCTGTTTTCTCTGTTGTTGAGAGTGTGTTCTTTTGTTTTTTCTTTTTCCGTTTTTTTTCTTTGTTAGAAAATACTTTTACAAAGAAATTGTATTTCTTTTTTTCGAAAATGACAATTGCTATGAAATGTTGATAAAAACATTTTGACTCTTTTTAATAAAGGTTTATCACGCAATCTTTATGAAAAATTCACATGGTTCCTTTTAAGTTATGACATACTTCTAGGGGTGTCCATTCGGTTGGTTCGGTACGGTTTCGGTTTGAAAAATCGGTTTCAAGTCGGGTTCGGTGTCGGGTCGGTTTCAAC
>JABWDY010018232.1:1100-24442 GCA_013358455.1 Thalictrum thalictroides | reverse complement strand
CTCCAAAACTTCTTCCAAGTGCTTCAATACTTATTTGAAGTTGTTTAGACTAGAATATCATGGATAGAGTCATAGATATCTCTTTCCCCGACATAAGAGAAAAACGTCTACTCCGTTTTGCTAAATTAATCGAGTTCCTTGACGAACATCCGGAATTCAAACCCCCGGTTTGTAGACAAGCTATGTATTGGAACATTGTTCCCGAACGTGGCTATAAGGACTAAATGAATTCTCCTTGGGGGAATTACTTCTTCGAAAAACTTAGCAATATGGAATGGAAAAATCTCTTGTACTCAGGTGATGAGACTTATTCACCAACTTTTATTAGAGAATTCTATCGGAATATTGAAATAGTGCATAGTGAAGAAAAACCTGGATTTTATGTTAGAATGCATGGTGATATCTTATATGTATGTCCGGGTATGATTGGTCAATCCTTAGGTATACCACACACTTTTTATGAGAATCACAATCACATGATGGAAAAGTGGTATAACTCCAATAAACCCGTGTATGATGTGCTTAAGTTTTCTCAGATTTTATCGCCATGTGTAGAAGGTAATAGCGGAACACTAGACACAAGTCAATTTTGTAATAATCAAGATCTTGTTTTGATGTGGATGGCATTTAATATCTTTGGTTATGAGGACCCCTCTAGAGTTGATGATAACATGTGCCAGCTTTTATATGAATTGCAAAGTAATGAACCTTGTTATCAAATATGCTTTAAACTTGTCAATACTATTCTCGATGTCATCTTTTCAAATAGAGCTTTATGTGTGCTTTCCGGGCACCATTACTAAGATGGTTGCCTTCTTCAGACCCGAATGGTTGGAAGGCTATGTTGATTGGGTCCCGATTAGACCCATGACACCTCTACATCATGTCTTGAGAATAGCTAGACCTATAAGCTATTTCCCAGGTATCATGCATAAATGGAAAATGAGATGTCTCACTATACCCCATACACCAACAAATGACTTGGACCTCTTAAACCACCTCCCCGAACATAGTCAAAAATTGTGGACTTTCATGTTCGGATATATAGATGAACGGGAAGGTGTGTTAGTTGATCATGATGGAGGACCCATAAATCCTCCACCATTTAGAATGAAGCTAAACTACATTAGCAACTATATAAACTTGTTTAAAAGTTATAGAACTCTAAACTATTTTCTTGTAGTTTCTAGAGCACTTATTTTCTTGCATACTTTTGTTAGAGCACTTATAAGCTTCTAAACAACAAGTACAAAATGTTAGAAGCTTGCATCAACCTTTCAAAAAATACAAGTTCTTGTTCAAACCTTACACATCAATAAAAGCTTGTTTACGACTTATAGAGCTCTAAACTCTTTTCGTTGAGTTTCTAGAGCACTTACTTTCTTGCGTACTTTTGTTAGAGCACATAAAAGCTTTTAAACAACAAATACAAAATGCAAGAAGCTTGCATCAATAATTCAAAATACATAGATGCTTGTTTAAACTTTACACATCAATATAAGCTTCTTTACAACTGAAGGAGCTCTAAACTCTTTTCGTGGAGTTTCTAGAGCACTTATTTTCATGCATATTTTTGTTAGAGCACTTATAAGCTTCTAAACAACAAGTACAAAGTCTTACATGCTTGCATCAACCATTTAAAAAACACATATGCTTGTTTAAACTTTACTCATCAATATAAGCTTGTTTAAAACTTATAGAGCACTAAAAACTTTTTGTGGAGTTTCTAGAGCACTTATTTTCTTGCATACCTTTATTAGAGCACATATAAGCTTCTAGACAACTAGTACAAAGTGTTAGAAGCTTGCATCAACCATTCAAAAAACATACATGTTTGTTTAAACTTTACACATCAATATAAACTTGTTTTCATGTTATAGAGCTCTAAACTCTTTTCTTGTTGTTTCTAGAGCACCTATTTTCTTGCTTACTTTGGTTAGAGCACTTATAAGCTTCTAAACAACAAGTACAATGTCTTACAAGCTTGCATCAACCATTCAAAAAACACATATGCTTGTTTAAACTTTACTCATCAATATAAGTTTTTTTACAACTTATAGAGCACTAAAGACTTTTTATGGTTTTTCTAAAGTACTTATTTTCTTGCATACTTTTGTTAGAGCACATATAAGCTTCTAGACAACTAGTACAAAATGTTAGAAGCTTGCATCAACTATTCAAAAAACATACAAGTTTGTTTAAACTTTACACATCAATATAAACTTGTTTACAAGTTATAGAGCTCTAAACTCTTTTCTTGTAGTTTCTAGAGCACTTATTTACTTGCATATTTTTGTTAGAGCACTTATAAGCTTCTTAACAACAAGTACAAAATATTAGAAGCATGCATCAACCTTTCAAAAAACACAAGTTCATGTTCAAACCTTACACATCAATAGAAGCTTGTTTACAACTTATAGAGCTCTAAACTCTTTTCGTTAAGTTTCTAGAGCTCTTACTTTCTTGCATACTTTTATTAGAGCACATAAAAGCTTTTAAACAACAAATACAAAATGCAGGAAACTTGCATCAACAATTCAAAATATACAGATGCTTGTTTAAACTTTACACATCAATATAAAGCTTCTTTACAACTTAAAGAGCTCTAAACTCTTTTCGTGGAGTTTCTAGAGCACTTATTTTCTTGCATACTTTTGTTAGAGCACATATAAGCATCTAAACAACTACTACAAAATGTTAGAAGCTTGCATCAACCATTCAAAAAACATACATGTTTGTCTAAACTTTACATATCAATATAAACTTGTTTACAAGTTATCGAGCTCTAAACTTTTTTCTTGTAGTTTCTAGAGCTCTTATTTTCTTGTATAGTTTGGTTAGAGCACATATAAGCTTTTAAACAACAAATACAAAATGCTAGAAGCTTGCATCAACTATTCAAAAAACACAGATGCTTGTTTAAACTTTACACACCAATATAAGTTTCTTTACAACTTAAGGAGCTTTAAACTCTTTTCGTGGAGTTTCTAGAGCACTTATTTTCTTGCATACATTTGTTCGAGCACATATAAGCTTCTAAACAACAAGTACAAAATGTTAGAACCTTTCATCAACCATTCAAAAAACATAGATGCTTGTTTAAAGTTTACATATCAATATAAGTTGGTTTACAACTTATAGAGCTCTAAACTCTTTTCGTTGAGTTTCTAGAACACTTATTTTCTTCCATACTTTTGTTAGAGCACATATAAGCTTTTAAACAACAAGTACAAAATGTTAGAAGCTTGCATCAACCTTTCAAAAAACACAAGTTCATGTTCAAACCTTACACATCTATAGAAGCTTGTTTACAACTTATAGAGCTCTAAACTCTTTTCGTTAAGTTTCTAGAGCACTTACTTTCTTGCATACTTTTGTTAGAGCACATATAAGCTTCTAAACAATAAGTACAAAATGTTAGAAGCTTGCATCAACCATTCCAAAAACATACATGTTTGTTTAAACTTTACACATCAATATAAAGTTGTTTACAAGTTATCGAGCTCTAAACTATTTTCTTGTAGTTTCTAGAGCACTTATTTTCTTGCATACTTTTGTTAGAGTACTTATAAGCTTCTAAACAACAAGTACGAAATGTTAGAAGCTTGCATCAACCTTTCAAAAAATACAAGTTCTTGTTCAAACCTTACACATCAATAGAAACTTGTTTACAAATTATAGAGCTCTAAACTCTTTTCGTTGAGTTTGTTAGAGCACATAAAAGCTTTTAAACAACAAATACAAAATGCAAGAAGCTTGCATCAACAATTCAAAATGCACAGATGCTTGTTTAAAATTTACACATCAATATAAGCGTCTTTACAACTGAAGGAGCTCTAAACTCTTTTCGTGGAGTTTCTATTTACTTATTTTCTTGCATATTTTTGTTAGAGCACTTATAAGCTTCTAAACAACAAGTACAAAGTCTTACAAGCTTGCATCAACCATTCAAAAAACACATATGCTTGTTTAAACTTTACTCATCAATATAAGCTTGTGTACAACATATAGAGCACTAAAGACTTTTTGTGGAGTTTCTAGAGCACTTATTTTCTTGCATACTTTTATTAGAGCACATATGAGCTTCTAAACAACAAGTACAAAATGTTAAAAGCAAATTCTTGTTTATACTTTACACATCAATATAAGCTTGTTTACACCTAATAGAGCTTTAAACTCTTTTCGTGGATTTTCTAGACTACTTATTTTCTTGGAAACTTTTGTTAGAGCACATATAAGCTTCTAAACAACAAGTAAAAAATGTTAGAAACTTTCATCGACCATTCAAAAAACGTAGATGCTTGTTTAAAGTTTACATATCAATAAAAGCTGGTTTACAACTTATAGAGCTCTAAACTCTTTTCGTTGAGTTTCTAGAGCACTTATTTTCTTGCATACTTTGGTTAGAGCACATATAAGCTTTTAAACAATAATTACAAAATGCTAGAAGCTTGCATCAACAATTCAAAAAACACAGATGCTTGTTTAAACTTTTCACAGCAATATATGCTTCTTTACAACTTAAGGATCTCTAAACTCTTTTCGTGGAGTTTCTAGAGCACTTAGTTTCTTGCATACTTTTGTTAGAGCACATATAAGCTTTTAAACAACAAATAAAAAATGCTAGAAGCTTGCATCAACAATTCAAAAAACACAGATGCTTGGTTAGACTTTACACATCAATATAAGCTGGTTTACAACTTATAGAGCTCTAAACTCTTTTCGTGGAGTTTCTAGAGCACTTATTTTCTTGCATACTTTTGTTAAAGCACTTATAAGCTTCTAAAAAACAAGTACAACCAACCAGCATGGAGCCCCATGAGCTTGAGGAGCTTTAATGGGGACCTAGTTAGGGCAAATTACTGTTCATCAGTGTTCTACTGTTCATCTTTTCAAAAACCATAATTCTAGCCTGTTTTAGCTTAATTTTTATTTGTTAATCTGTTTTAGCTTACTAATAATGGTGTCCAATGACTAATTGCGGAAGGAGGCAGAATTTTTTATGAGATCTTCTTCAGAAACTGCTCGTGATGAGTTGTTTGATGGTTTGTTTGATGATTTCTGCTATGATAAGGATGATTTAATAAGAGAATATGAAGAGGATATGGCTGCATACGATGATGTTGTAGCTTTGCAGTCAATTGTTCAAGAACGATTGGAGAGATTGAAGAACCAGATGGAAGGACACTACAAGGACAAACCTTTTTCTTGCACAGCCCCATACATGACCGAAGCTGGAAATCCAAAAGAAACAAGAAACCGACATGGTAAAGAAGACCTAGATCATTCAAAGGTCCCTCCTTTAGGAAACCCTAATTCTAATCTTGGATTGAAGAAGGGATTTCTAAGTCATACACGTCCAGATCAACAAAGGAAGAAGCATGATGGAAAAGGCAACCCTAATCCGATTGTAGTAGAATTACCAATGGTGGGAGTGTACAATCTAGTGTCCAAGGATGTAGTCTTTGTAATACTACACTAACTCCAATTGCATCACACGGTAACCAAACAGGAGTGGAGGAGAACTTGAAAACGAATCTGGAAACCATTGCTAACTTGAGTTTAACAGCCAACTTGCATTCAGACTCGATGCATGGAGCAGATTTTGTTATGCATGGTGAAAGTTCTAATAAGGAACCAGGCCTGGATGATGGACGAATAGGATGTAATGGTGGAAATCATGCTAGTATTGTTGAAGTGGCTGTGCATCATACAACAGGTGGTGGAGATCAATTAGGGAACAATAAATTCCTAGATGGAGCAGCCAAAGAATCATGTCATCATGCAGATGCAGAAGATACTCAATCAGGAAGGACTGCTGGGAAACCTATGACAAGAGAATCATGGAGTACTATATTGGGTAGACAAGCTGTGAGCAAGAAAAATCTGTCGTTCTATGCACCAACTATAGTTGAAGGTAAACCAATTGTACATGTTAGTTAAAATCAATTCACTCAGTTGCAAAAGAAGTATGAAAACTTGGTAATAGGGGGTTTTGTTGGAAAGAAATTACCTTTAGGGTTTGTTCGTGAAACCCTAAGAAGAACTTGGAAGTTGAAGAACTTATTTATCTTGAAGGCATATGGGGAATCAATGTTCTCTTTTGAATTCAGGAGTGGGGAGGATCGAAAACAAGTACTTGAGATGGGTTCACTGCACATAGCTTCACAACTATTCATATTACGCCCATGGAAGTTGTTTATTGAAGCTGAATTTAGTGATTTGAAGGCTATCCCTATATGGGTGGTGATGAAGAAGTTTCCCATGGAATTATGGGATAATGAAGGCTTTGGAAGGGTGGCTAGCACTATTGGTACACCATTGTTTGTTGACAATTTGAATGAATCAATGACTAGAACATCATATGCTCGGGTTTGTGTTGAGATAGATACAAAGTGTACATATCCAGATCATGCAACAGTTGTACTAGATGAGAAAAGAACTTTTAAAATTCCATTTGAATACAACTGGAAGCCACAAAGATGTACAAGGTGTGATGTGTTTGGGCATAGTGAGCAATACTGTCCAAAGAGAAAGCTTCAAAACAAGAAGAAGAATGGGGATAAAGTATGGGTCCAAACTTGAGCAATCATAGTGGAGGACGATGAGCATGTAAGGGGATATGAAAAACAGAATATGGACCCGTATATGGGCCCAATACCAAATTCCCATATATTTGGGCTTACTATTTGAATCATTTATATTTGGGCCCAATGCCCTAAATATATAATATAAGGCCTATTTAAGGCTTGTTCCACCATTTTTCTACAATTTGGGTTTCAACACCCCTATATAAAGAAAACTCTCTACACATCAAGAACTACGCCACAAGAAACTTGATCCTTTGTTCATCAAGAACAAAGTTACGTAGGCAACCTTCAAGAAGGTTCAGTTTCATCAATCTTATAACACCAATCTCCTCTATTCAATAATAATTTCCTTCTTCCTATTATTTTACAACAAAAGTCACTACATCATTACTTTGAGGGTGTTCGATCGAAGTTCTGTAGGAAAGCTGTCATCTTGTTGAATTTGGTCGAAACATTCTTTGGCGCCGACTGAGGGGACGAAGATTTTCTTTGTCAGCAGTTGTTCCTGAAGATATCAAGTCATCATGACCATGCTCAATTCATTTGTTTCGGTGTATCTCGTTTCTTACTCGTTCCACCGAGTATAGAGGCAACCCAATCAATAAAGCTGCTTGTACAACAGATACAAGCTAGCTTGCTAAGTCACACTTGAATACCTGATCAATTCAGTATTTCACTATTGCAAAAACAATAGTAATATATTGAGGCTGATGATAATTCAGGGCCTCACACAATCTCATTGCTTCAGGCTGCCGCCACCGCCTCTGCCCATACACCCTTATTCCGCTGCCTATGTTCAACTGCGGTGCTGCTACTGCTTCCCGGTGCTGTCACTGCTGCTGCTCGTTGCCTCCTTCCCATGGCACCTTTGACCGCTGCTGCTGCCCTTCCAATTGATGGTTCATCTAATTATAAACAATTTTAACTAATAGAGAGAAAGTTTGACATAAAACAAATCTCTTTAACAAGGGAGAACGTCATAAAGCATCTCAATCCATACAAGGCGCTTGCTCCGTCTCTCAATTTAATGATCATGGTAATACGAGCATTTATTTGCTTGGCGAAATTCAGACACTCAAGATCTATATTACTTGCCTCACATAAACTTTGAAGATTCCATTGCTATATTTTAATAATAGCCACATCGTTTGGGATCACCTTCGCGTTTCCCTTAATCTATCTCGAATAGAAACCAAAAGTTGAATCAATTACCAACCAAAGCAATAGCCTCATGCCCAGTGTACAATGCCTGTTGTCATATTTTATTGTTGCCTGGTGTTACTGCTACTGCCCGAAGCCAAATGCCCGATGCTTAGGGCTCAAGTCTGCAGCCCCATGCCTGGTACCAAGGCCAGCTATGATCACATTTTGCTCTTGCCCGATGCTGCTAGTGCTGCCTAGTGCGGCTGCCTGGTGCTGCCACAGCTGCCCAGTGCTCTTGCCTAGTGATGTCACTGCTGCCGCCCGGTGCTCCTGCCTGGTGATGTCACTGCTGCTGTCCGGTACTATTATACACAACTACTCTAGTCACTTGACGTTTGCCCATCCAGGGGCAGGCGCCAATCTAACGACTGCTCACCCAAGGGCAAGTACTAATTTGACTATCTGCTCACCCAGAGGCAGGCGATAATTTGACGTCTGCCCATCCAGGGGCATGCGCCAATCTGACGACTGCTCACCCAGAGGCAGGCACCAATCCGACGATTGCTCACCCAGAGGCAGGCGCTAATCTGACGTCTGCTCATCCAGGGGCAGGCGCCAATCTGACGTCTGCTCACCTAGAGGCAGGCGCCAATCTGACGTTTGCCCATCCAAGGGCAGGCGCCAATCTGACGACTACTAACCCAGAGGTAGGCGCCAATACGACGACTGCTCACCCAGAGGCAGGCGCTAATCCGACGTCTGCCCATCCAGGGGCAGGCGCCAATCTGACGTCTGCTCACCTAGAGGCAGGCACCAATCTGACGTTTGCCCATACAGGGGCAGGCGCCAATCTGACGGCTGCTCACCCAGAGGCAGGCGCCAATCTGACGGCTGCTCACCCAGAGGCAGGCGCCAATCTGACAACTGCTAACCCAGAAGCAGGTGCCAATCTGACGACTGCTCACCCAGAGGCAGGCGCATATTTGACGAATGCTCATCCAGGGGGAGGTGCTACCTTGGCGGCTGCCCAGCCAAGAGCATATAATGGGGCGATTTGCAACTTGACTCATAACCTTAATGAGGAAGTCATTACCACAAGTGAGCTGGCCGCCATAGCTAAGGTTACTGCTTATGAGCCACAAACTACTGCTGCCAAAGCCATGGCTATTCGTGCTTTAGACCAACAACACGGGTCTTCCATAAAGTTGCCAACTCCGCCTTGCATCACTCCATCTCGGAACCAACCAAGGTTCCTTATGGACAATCAAGACAATGGTCGGGATTTTTCTCCGCTAAGGAGATGTTCTATGGAACATTCCCCCATCCACACTCAAAAGCACAAATCTAGGAAGCGAGGTACTCCAGACACATATCATAGAGATGGACGAGTCAATGACAAGAGTGTACAACAACACACCTATCACCAGAACACTCATGCAAGAAGAACCTCTCAATCCTCACATGATCCACATTCCCCTTTCACCACTAGGGGGCGTCACGGACATGGTCATCACCATGGAACTCTTGAATACACTGGACGATGCTAATCATTGTGATTAAGGAGATTTTATATTCAATGGTCATCACCATGGAACTCTTAAATACACTTTGTTATTTTTGGCAAACAAATCATACAAGGATGACAACCAAAGCCATTCTACCGTTCATGAAAATTGCAATCACTACTATAGGAAATAATGTGTCGTACAACCACCCAACAACACATTCCAAAAATTGTTCGCATTAATCTTATTACTTCCGAGTTATTAATACTCTATGGAAGTCATGATCATAAGGTTTCTTTTTTTTTTGAGACACAGCCTATGTTTTATTTCTCAAGGCAATGATCATGGAAATACAAGTATTTCTTTGCTTGACGAATTTCGAACATTCAAGATCAATGTCGTTACTTGTCTAATATACACTTTGAAGTTCCCTGAAACTTATGGCCTAGGCATCTGCCTTGAAACTTCTGGCCTATGCATCTGCCTCGAGTCTTCTGGCCTAGACATCTGCCTCAAAAATTCGGGGTTAGGCATCTGCCTCCAGCATTCTAGCCTAGGCATCTGCCTTGAAACTTCTGGCTTAGGCATCTGCCTCGAGTCTTCTGGCCTAGGCATCTGCCTTGAAACTTCTTGCCTAGGCATATGCCTTGAAACTTCTGACTTAGGCATCTGCCTTGAGTCTTCTGGCCTAGGCATATCTGCCTTGAAACTTCTGGCCTTGGCATATACCTTGAAACTTCTAGCTTAAGTATATGCCTCGAGACCTCTGGCCTATGCATATGCCTTGAAACTTTTGGCCTAGGCATCTGCTTCAAGACTTCTG
Organism: Thalictrum thalictroides; assembly: GCA_013358455.1. NCBI lineage: Eukaryota > Viridiplantae > Streptophyta > Magnoliopsida > Ranunculales > Ranunculaceae > Thalictrum > Thalictrum thalictroides. Next base: position 14,381 of record JABWDY010018232.1, on the reverse strand, counting down.
ACCTAGGCATCTGCCTCGAATCCTCTGGCCTAGGCATCTGCCTCGTTTTTTGCTTAGGCATCTGCCCCACTTGAGCCTGCCTGGGCCAATTATTCTCCGTTGTTGCTCATTCCAAAGATGTTGCTTCTGGATTACATGATCCAGTGGACAGATCATTGCTCCAACAATGATAACTCTGATTGCATTTACATTATGCATACACATTCATCACATATCTGCATCTATATACATTTATATATGCATTTACTTTCATATTCATACTATACTCATGCATATATGCATACATTTATATTCGGCAGCCTCCCTGCCTCACAACGAGGAGATGAAATATTTGGGGGCGTCATTTGAACGAAAATGCACCTCAAATATCTTCTTTCATAGCAAAAGTTATATTACATAAAACGCCTTTCTTGGGCGCGACATTTGTCAATAACAACATGTCGAATTTTACATACTTGGGGGCGTCATTTGAACAAAAATGCACTCCAAATCGCTTTCAATAGCATAAATATCGCTTTTAATAGCAAAATATTTACATTACATAAAACGCCTTCCTTGGGCGCGACATTTGTCAATGACAACATGTCGAATTTTACATACTTGGGGGCGTCATTGGAACAAAAATGCACCCCAAATCGCTTTTGATAGCAAATACTTTACATAAAACGCCTAACTTGGGCGCGACAGTTGTCAAGGCAACATGTCAAATTTTACATACTTGGGGGCGTCATTTGAATGAAAATGCACCCCAAATATATCTTTTCATACACCCCAAATACTTATATCCCTTGCCAGCATTTGGCTACTGCTTTTCTCCCCTGCCAGTATTTGGCTTCTGCTTTTCTCTCCTGCCAACATTTGGTTGCTATTTTTCTGCCTTGCTCGGCTCTTTTTTTCTGCTATCAGATAGTTTTTTGACGTTGCCTGACACCCAGCCAACACACTCCCCACACCATCCACACCTACTGCACCTGCCCGTTGCTGCACAATAATAGTGTTTTTTCTACTTGTTTTTCTATTGTTGCCCAATGGCCACCATATGCATGGCATCACATCCATTTTGTCGTTGCCTTTTCTCTTGCAATAATTGTTGCTATCTCTCACCTAGCAGCATTTCCTCATCTCATCCATTTTTGCTCCGCTACTCATCCTTTTTCTTTTCTCTTCTTTGTCCCATGGCCAAAGCCCATGAAACAAAGAGGGGGCGATGTATGGACCCGTATATGGGCCCAATACCAAATTCCCATATATTTGGGCTTACTATTTGAATCATTTATATTTGGGCCCAATGCCCTAAATATATAATATAAGGCCCATTTAAGGCTTATTCCACCATTTATCTAAAATTAGGGTTTTAACACCCCAATATAAAGAAAACTCTCTACACATCAAGAACTACGCCACAAGAAACTTGATCCTTTGTTCATCAAGGACAAAGGTACGTAGGCAACCTTCAAGAAGGTTCAGTTTCATCAATCTTATAACACCAATCTCCTCTATTCAATAATAATTTCCTTCTTCCAATTATTTTACAATAAAAGTCACTACATCATTACTTTGAGGGTGTTCGATCGAAGTTCTGCAGGAAAGCTATCATCTTGTTGAGGCAGCCTAACAGATTCTGGTGATAAAACAATGGAACCACGAGATATTAAGGGGAAAGAGAGTGAAGAAGTTCAAAATGTTAGAAGCTTGCATCAACCTTACTAAAAAAACAAGTGCTTGTTTAAACCTTACACATCAATATAAGCGTTTATAACTTGTAGAGCTCTGAACTCTTTTCGTGGAGTTTCTATAGCACTTATTTTCTTGCATACATTTGTTAAAGCACATATAAGCTTTTAACCAACAAGTACAAAATGTAAGAAGCTTGTGTAAACCATTCGAAAAACACAGATGCATGTTTAAACTTTACACATCACTATGAGTTTGTTTTCAACTTGTAGAGCTCTTAACTCTTTTCGTGGAGTTTCTAGAGCACTTATTTTGTTGCAGACTTTTGTTGGAGCACTTATAAGCTTTTAAACAACAAGTACAAAATGTTAGAAGTTTGCATCTATATAAGCTAGTTTAAAACTTATAGAGTTCTAAACTCTTTTCGTGGAGTTTTTAGAGCACTTACTTTCTTGCATACTTTTGTTAGAGCACTTATAAACTTCTAAGCAACTAGTACAAAATGTTAGAAGCTTGCATGAACCATTCAAAAAACATAGATGCTTGTTTAAACTTTACACATCAATATAAGCTTCTTTACAACTTATAGAGCTCTAATATCTTTTCGTGGTGTTTCTAGAGCACTTACTTCCTTGCATACTCTTTTTAGAGCATTTATAAGCTTCTAAACAACAAGTATAAAATGTTAGAAGTTTGCATCAACCATTCAATAAATACAGATGCTTGTTTACACTTTACACATCAATATAAGTTTGTTTACAACTTATAGAGCTCTAAACTCTTTTCGTGGTGTTTCCAGGGCATTTATTTTCTTGCATACTTTTGTAGAGCACATATAAGCTTCTAAACTATAAGTACAAATGTTAGAAGCTTGTATCAACCAATCAAAAAACACAGATGCTTGCTTAAACTTTACACATCAATATAAGCTTGTCTACAACTTATAGAGCTCTAACCTATTTTCGTTGAGTTCCTAGAGCACTTATTTTGTTGCATACTTTTTTATGGGGCACTTATAAGCTTCCAAACAACAAGTATAAAATGTTAGAAGCTTGCATCAACCTTTATAAAAAAAAACAAATTCTCGTTTAAACCTTGCACATCAATATAAACATGTTTACAACTTATAGATCTCTAAACTCTTTTCGTGGAGTTTCTATAGAACTTATTTTCTTTAATACCTTTGTTAGAGCACATATAAGCTTTTAAACAACAAGTACAAAATGTTATAAGCTTGCATCAACCATTTAAAGAACATAAATGCTTGTTTAAACTATATATATCAATATAAGCTTGTTTACAACTTATACAGCTCTAAACTCTTTTCGTGGCGTTTCTAGAGCACTTATTTTGTTGCACACTTTTGTTGGAGAACTTATATGCTTCTAAAAAAGAAGTACAAAATGTTAGAAGCTTGCATCAACCTTTCAAAAAAAAACAAGTGCTTGTTCAAACCTTACACATCAATATAAACGTTTACAACTTTTAGAGCTCTAAACTCTTTTCATGGAGTTTCTATAGCACTTATTTTCTTGAATACACTTGTTAGAACACATATAAGCTTTTAAACAACAAATACAAAATGCTAGAAGCTTGCATCAATCATTCAAAAAACACAGATGATGGTTTAAGCTTGTTTACCACTTATAGAGCTCTAAACCCTTTTCGTATAGTTTCTAGAGCACTTATTTTCTTGCATACTTTTGTTAGAGCACTTATAAGCTTCTAAACAACAATTACAAAATCTTACAAGCATGCATCAACCATTTAAAACACACATACGCTTGTTTAAACTTTACTCATCAATATAAGCTTGTTTACAACTTATAGAGCACTAGACACTTTTCGTGGAGTTTTTAGAGAACTTATTTTCTTGCATACTTTTGTTATAGCACATATAAGCTTCTAAACAACCAGTGAAAAATATTAGAACCTTTCATCAATCATTGAAAAAACATAGATGCTTGTTTAAAGTTTACATATCAATATAAACTGGTTTAAAACGTATAGAGCTCTAAACTCTTTTCGTTGAGTTTCTAGAGCACTTAGTTTCTTGCTTACTTTGGTTAGAGCACATATAAGTTTTTAAACAACAAATACAAAATGCTAGAAGCTTGCATCAACAATTCAAAAAACACTGATGCATGTTTAAACTTTGCACACCAATATAAGCTTCTCTACAACTTAAAGAGCTCTAAACTCTTTTCGTGGAGTTTCTAGGGCACTTATTTTCTTGCATATTGTTGTTAAAGCACATATAAGCTTCTAAACAACTAGTACAAAATGTTAGAAGCTTGCATCAACCATTCAAAAAACATACATGTTTGTCTAAACTTTACACATCAATATAAACTTGTTTACAAGTTATAGAGCTCTAAACTTTTTTCTTGTAGTTTCTAGAGCACTTATTTTTTTTGCATACTTTGGTTAGAGCACATATAAGCTTTTAAACAACAAATACAAAATGCTAGAAGCTTCCATCAAAAATTCAAAAAACACAGATGCTTGTTTAAACTTTACACACCAATATAAGTTTCTTTACAACTTAAGGAGCTCTAAACTCTTTTCGTGGAGTTTCTAGAGCACTTATTTTCTTGCATACTTTTGTTAGAGCACATATAAGCTTCTAAACAACAAGTACAAAATGTTAGAAGCTTGCATCAACCTTTCAAAAAACACAAGTTCATGTTCAAACCTTACACATCAATAGAAGCATGTTTACAACTTATAGAGCTCCAAACTCTTTTCGTTAAGTTTCTAGAGCACTAACTTTCTTGCATACTTTTCTTAGAGCACATATAAGCTGCTAAACAATTAGTACAAATTGTTAGAAGCTTGCATCAACCATTCAAAAAACATACATGTTTGTTTAAACTTTACACATCAATATAAACTTGTTTACAAGTTATAAAGCTCTAAACTATTTTCTTGTTGTTTCAAGAAAACTGCATACTTTGTTAGAGCACTTATAAGCTTCTAAACAACAAGTACAAAGTCTTACAAGCTTGCATCAACCATTCAAAAAACACATATGCCTGTTTAAACTTTACACATCAATATAAACTTGTTTACAAGTTATAGAGCTCTAAACTCTTTTCTTGTAGTTTCTAGAGCACTTATTTTCTTGCATACTTTTGTTAGAGCACTTATAAGCTTCTAAACAACAAATAAACACAAGTTCTTGTTCAAACCTTTTTTTTTTTTGATTGGTAAGCGGGGTTGTTAACGGGGGCCCCTACCCCTATATTACTAAAAATAAAAAAAGGTACAATTAATGTCCCTCACTCTCCCTTTCACTCACATACATATGAAACAAACACATAGAGAGATACCTACTATTATAAGCTAAGAAGCTAAAGCAGAAAAACCAACACACACCCTAGGTTCAATGAGATCAATCTGACATCAAAGAGCTAATCTGGTGGTCCTAGGCCTTGGCCTATTTCTACCCTATTCAAGCTTTCTTTATATCTTTCTTGGCCTGTTCTCCCATCTATAGACTGGTTGCTATTCAGATTCCTCACCTCTTGTCTGTCCAAACTATCGACAATGGGATCTTCCCTCCCTTCAACCTGGACACCCTTAGGTGAAACCAAACTGTCCCCCCTTGCTCGGAAAGTATGCTTCCTCTTGGGGACCTCCCAACCCTCATTCTTATCTTCATGATGTGTGGTACCCTTGTGAGCTCCTTCACTGCTAACTATGGCCTTTCCCTTTATGTTGTACCCTTTAGTTTCCTCCATATTTCTGTCAGTGCATATCTCTTGAGTATCTTGTTGCCTGTTAGTGACCTGAGAACCATTTTTCTCAATGATGTTTATAGAATCCCCCTTAGGTTCTTGTTTTTGCAACCATACTGTTGCCCCTCTTTGTTGTTTTTCCTGTTGAGTCTTGGGACATGTGCTATTTGTATGACCAAAAATCTTGCATTTAGAACACCTTGCTGGTTTCCAATTGTATTCAACCTGTACTTTGATTGCTTTCTTTTCGTCTAGAACTACTGTCACTTTCTTAGGGTATGTGCAATCATAGTTAATCTCTACACACACTCGAGCAAAGGAAGTCCTCTCCATCGTCTCAGTGAGCCTGTCTGGGTATAAAGGGTTCCCTACAACACTAGCAATCTGGCTCAACCCTTTATCATCCCACATTTCTAATGGAAGCTTCTTAAAAATAACCCAGATGGGTATGGTTTTCAACTCCTGTAAGTCTGCCTCATGGAATAGTTTCCAAGGTTATACTAGGAACAATCTACTAGCAATATGGAATGACCCCATGTCTAGAACCCTTTTCCTATCGTCATCATTAGAGAATTCAAAAGTAAAAGAATGCTCACCATAAGCCTTCATGATGATCTGTTGGACCTTCCATGCTTTTTGAACTATTTCTTTAACATAGCTATATCCCGGTCTCTTCCCAACGAAGCTTCCCACAACTAGTTTTTCATTCTTCATGTGCAAGTGTAGGAACTGCTTGCCTTCCACAACTGTTGGTTGAATGTACTTGAGCCTGCTTCCGGATTTTGCACCAAGACAATCAGCCCATGTACTTGTGCTCTTGTTCCATTCAGGTGAGAGCGACCCAAATTGGATACGGGAGTTTTGGTTCTCTCTCAACATTGCAAATAACATTTCATTACAGCCATCTTTCTTTGTTGGAGAATGCATACCATATGCATCATTAGTTGTGTTGATCTTACATTGTTGGTGTGCTAGGTCAGGGATAGTTCCTTCTTCATCAAACTCAGCTCTTTCACCCCATGATTTCGAATTTGTACCATGTACCTTATCTCCCATGGTGACATTGGCATCCACAGCAGCACCTTGACCTTCTAGAGATGAAATTGTAGCTTGATTTAGGTGGATTTCTGTTTGCACTCCAAATCCTACTTGGTTTCTAACTTTTGGATTACCATTAGTGTTAGGAGTTGATTCACAAACAGCCTGTAAGATCAAATCTCCTCCCCTTAGACTTCCACTTCGAACTGAATTAGGACTTATATCTTTAGAAGTGGTATTAGATGCATGAGATACTGCCTCATTAGGACTTCCAATCTGATTTGGACTAGAGCTTCCATTTTCTGTGGTTTCCTTCTCTGAATTAGGAAGTATATCTTTGTTAGGACTTACAATCTCATTAGACTTCCATAAGTTAGGACTCCTAGTATCAGCCAACTTGGAAGGTTTCCTTGTTGCACTAGAACTCCCAAATAGGAAACCCTTCTTCAACCCTAGCAAGCTTCCACCACGTTCATGGCTGCCACCATCTTTGGTGTTGCTCGCTGCAATGGTATCTTCATGAATACCAGCACCATTACCACGTTCTGAACAGTCTCCCTTCTTACATGAGCTTGAACACCCAATATTAGGGTTTGCATGATCACGACCAGTCAAAGCACATGGTGTTTGAAACCCTAATCCAGGTTTAGGTCTTGCATCAAACAAGCTATCATCTCCATCACCATGATCAGCCAACTCATACTGCTCCTTCATCTCTGCCATACGCTTTTGGTTGCATGATATTGCTGATGGAGGATACATAATCTGGCTTGAAGCTCGTTTGAAGTATTAGTTAGATGTTTTCTTTTGTGTTCAAACTTGCAAACGATGCTTACTTTTGCTGTGATGTTTATATGGGTATGTATTTTTATTTTCAATACTTGAAATGATGATCTGGTGTTAATTTGGTAGGCATGAAGGTTTGGCAGTAATTTCTATTTTTGTTTATGACCGAATGCTTGTGTTTAATAGTTAGTTTATCTTTTGATGTTGTGGGCCCTTAGATGGATGTGTACAAACCCTTTTTTAACTCCACCAATGCAATGTTATTATAGAACATTGCATTGCCAGTCCCAAGCCCGAATAAAGGAGAAGGGAAAAAGGGTGGAAATGTTATATTCTAGATCTTGTTTCAACAGCAAAGCCTAGATATTTTTATTTGGATTTTTTTTTCTATACATTAAAAACTATTGTCTTGCCTAACTGTTCTGTGGTTGCCTGTATGCAGGATGATGATGGCCACTACTGATGATGCAACCTGGAAGGAAAGGGAAGCATCGGTTTTAGCACTTGGTGTTGTAGCCGAGGGTTGTTTAAGTAGTCTTTATCCTCACCTACCTGAGGTAATCTAATGCGTCTTCTATATATGGACACTTGCTCTAAAATCAAATATCTACTCTGGTAATTGTGATCATCAAAGATCATCCATTAGATGGAAGATATATAAGCTACAAGATAAGGCTTTGTATGTGTGAGTGTTGTGTGTGTTAGTTTTAAGATTTTTGAGTATAAACACGGGGTTGAGAGAAGTTTCATGTCCAAAATAGTCCCAACTAGGTATAAGATACATAAGAGTCATCGAGGCTTTGGGAAGGTTTTGTATACTACTAGAGAAATGCTATTTCTTGACAGTTTTTTTAAAATTGTCAACATATGTATTGTTTTGAAAATATTATGACAGTTTTAATAAATACTATCAACGGGTTTTTTTTCAAAAGATAATAATCATAATAAAACGCCGTCATACTATGATAAGCAATTATTGACAGTTTTTGTAATTTCCATCAACGATTCCCTATAAAAATAAAATTATATCGTGTTAATTTTGTAAACAACGATAAGAAAAATAAAAAATGTCATAAGTTTATTTTCCAAAACTCATCTAATCATATTCCTTTTTCTATTCACTGACTCTAACCAAACGGTCTTCCTCCTCCGATATCACCACCATCTCCCTTCTCGATCTCCCTTCGATCCTTCTCCTTTCTACAAGCTATGTATATAGTATCCACAACAGCAACACGTAAAGAAATTGTGCGTCTTACCCCTTTTTCTCCCAGTAGCATCTTCGTGCGTCTTCCCCCTCTCTCTCGAGCTCGTTGTTGCTAAGGTTAGAATTTTTTTGTTAATTCTACTAAATTTTTGGGTTTTATTCTTCTCTATTAACTTTGTGGTGATTTTGATTAACCAAATAAATTTAAAAAATTGTAAATGATTTTGTTGTTTAATCAAATGAAATTTTTTGTTCGATTGTGACGATACATATAGTAATCTAAATTGAGTGAGTAGAGGAGAGTAACTTTTGTTATATTGTAACTCAAAAATATTTGTTGTTTATTGAGATCAGGATGTGTATTTTAGTAAGGAATGTCTTGATAGCATATAAAGTGTTTGATGAATTGTATGACTAAGAACCAGAATCAAGTTGGAGCGAAAGCTGGAATTTTTATCCTAGCTGTGAACTTTGTATATTAGTATACTCAAGGAATTTATAAAAAGTTTCTCAAATGCTAGATCCTATTCCATCTTCATGTGCTGCTCCTTCAACATTTAGAATAGGTCTTGGTTGATAGAGTAATCTACACAAGAGAGATAAGTGAATAATTAAACCTTAACTTAATACTTTAATAGGGTGTCACGGAAAGTACGTAGTTCACTTGACCAGCTATAAGATTTGTGATGGCTTGCAAGTAGTAGTAGCTGAATGTAGGGCTGTTACAACAATAGCTGATAGTGATGTTACTGTACTTGAATAAGGCTGACTCCACTGAATCTCTAGTCATCTGTCCCTTCCAAGGGATACAATCAAGGGATGCCCTTAACTGTAACAACAAGACAATATCTAGCCAGAAAGCTAACTACTCTAGTTCCATCTCCTAGACAACCATTAGTACAGTACCATTCTCCCCGTCTTTATGCAGTTATGCATTTCTTTTCTCCTCCCATACTAAGCCAGAGCGAGTTGAAACCCAGTTTTCGCTTTCTTCCCAAGCGATCCAACAACTACCTTTAGAAAAGGTCATATTCCATCATCGTGTGTTGCTCCTTCAACCTAACAAAGGAGCACTACATATGTTTGATGAATTACCAAACAAGGATTTTGTTTCATGGAATTCGATTATTTCTGTGGTTAAGTGAGTCCATTTTGTTTCTTTCTTTAATTAAAGGGAGATTAGTAAGACTCACTAATGATGAAGAGTTTGAGATTCATCAGAAATGATTAAGACAGTTGGTTACACTTCTGTGATTTTGGCTTTTTAAATTTATAATCGTTTGGGTAACAATAGTATAATTTCAGTTGTGCGTTACAACTTCAATTTCATTTTGACTTTGTCAAAGTCACTTAGAGGTAGAAATAACATGTGCAAGCTCCACACGCACATATAAGGTAGGTAACTTGCAAATGATCAGGAAAAATATTTGGAAGTTCTAAACAGTTCCAGGAGCAAATGATCAGGAAAAATATTAGGAAGCTCCACACGGAAAATAGCTCATTTTAAATTTATTTGCTGAATCACATAAAAGCCACAAAACGGCCTGAGTTTGTATATATTTTGATCTACTACAATATTGATAGTTACGGATCTGTCGGTAACAGCAGTATGCACTGTGGCCTAACCAGTTATTTATTAAAGTTTTTCATCACAATTTTTGGTTCTCACTTTTGGAGTGCTAAACATATTTAACCTTTACTATTTAAATACAATATTAATTTTTTTTTCTTTTCTTTATAAGTTCATGGACTGTGTACGGGATGTCACTTGTTCAACATCTAAAATCTAAAACAATTGTACACTATTTATAAACAACCTTTTCTTTTGACTCATTTTATCTATTTGGTTTTGTTATATTGGCTAGTGTCTTTGAAGGTTCAGTTTTCACCCACTCAGACGTCAAGCCGGGTATGGTGGTTAAGGGAAAGACCATTGTGCAGTTCTTTAGTGGTGTGAAGGCACTTTGTCCTCTTCCTCACTTGCTAGATGAGGTTTTATATCTGTCAATTTTTAGTGTACTTAAAAGTTATTTCTAAGTACAAGGTGTTACCTTTCTGGTTTTGTCCATGAGCAGGTTGGAGCAGAGTTGGTATTTCGCGTGCTCGGTTGCAAGTCCAAGAGAATAACTGTCACACACAAGAAAACACTTGTATGTATTTTTCTCGGTTGTTGTTTACTGGGTTTATCATTTCTTGACATAATACTTGTTTGAATGTCAGCGGTTTCTCCAAATGATTTTGCTATTTTTTTTATCCATAATTCCCCCTTCCTATTGTGCTATATAAGAAATTTTCATTGCATTGCAAATTTCAGTATAACTTGTTGAATAGATATTATACCTTCAATTCATTATGTGAGCTATGCTTATTCTTGGGTTGCTCAATGTAATCTCAACAGTTGAAATCAAAGCTTAAAATTCTGAGTTCATTCTGTAGGATGAGAGGAGATATTGGTTTGAAACCTAATGAGGTGTCCCTTATCTCTTTTCTTCCTGTCTTTGCAAATACGCAAGCATTGGCCCAAGGAAAATGTGTCCATGTTTATTTATGCAGTGAAACTAGGTTTTTTTTTTTGTGAAATGAAAGCTGTTAGTTCTCTCATTAGTTTGTATGGGAAGTGTTGTGCCGTTGATGCTGCTTGTCAGCTGTTTGAAGACGTATCGGAAATCACAAACTGCCCACCTAATTGTGACTCTGTGGTGCAGAACCTGAAAGATTGCTTTATGCCCCAGCAGGAGTTACTGATGCACCAATTGATTTACTAAAGCAGTCTGCAGAAAAGAAGCATCTACAGAGCTTGATATAAGTGTAAATGGGTCAAAAACCTTCCCAGGAAGAAAACGACACTTTATGGAGAGTGCTCCACTTGAACTGGATGATAATGCAAAAGTTTCTGGGATCTCCCGATCCACAAAAACTGTGGATTCTATTCCCGACGACAATGATCTGTTATCATCCATCTTAGGTATTAAACTTAACTCTTGGGTTAATTTACCTATATACCTTTCTTAGTAATCTGGTGGTGTGGTTTATGTTAGTTGCTTAGTAACAGAGACTCATACGTTGATGTATTGTTCTAACTTGAATAATGTATATCATTTTTTCAGTTGGACAAAATCCGTTCTGAAATTGAGACCTACTCCATCCCAACCTGAACAAGCATCTAAAAAACGTTTGCTGGTGACAGCTCGTACTAGAGTGGTCAAAAGGAAGGTGCGTCTAGATGACAGCATGGTCCTACATGGCGAGTATGTTTTTACTAAGATTTTATGTGTTGTTTTTTTTATTTTTTTCCACTGTACTAGATTCATCTTTCTTGTGATTGCAGTTCATGTCAAAAGGAAGGTGCTTCTAGATGATAGCATGGGCTTTCTGACAAGGGTAGGTATTTATTTATCGTTTTAATAATATGAGAATAACAGGTATTGACCTTGACCGTGCAACTATTGTGACTCTGCTTCAGGCTTTTGGAGGCATAGCTGCAATAAAACTAGGGAGGGACATTCATGGCTATATTAATTTTCTGGATTCAGTTTAGATGTACCTGTGGGAACTGCACTTATAAGTGTTTATTCAAAATGCGGGAGTTTTGATGATTTGTACAATAAATTGTCAACAGGTCAAATTCAAGAAGTGAATACGAGCGTCGGGTCAGATAAAAGGTGTGAGTTATCTGATTGTTCAGTGTTTAAAAACAATCTCTTACTGTTGGATCTATGAAAGCTTCATGAACCATTCTTTCAATTGTCTTAGTGGATGTGCAAACTCATTAGCACCTGGGTACTACTTTAAGGCTGTGGTCATTTCTATTTCTTTTTCATTAAATGCAAAATTCCATTTGATTAAAATTATATATGAGATTAAACTATCCTCTGCTCTTCTATTTGGTGCTTTGTCTATACTATCAATATGTGTTGTTTGCGTCAGGTTTACTTCTTGTTTATATGGTGTGGACTAATCTGTGTTTCAAGTGTATATGTAAACATACTAACTTTCTTTGTTAATCAATGCAGCTAACTGAAGCAAAGAGGTAAGTTTCTAATTGATTACATTAAGCTGTAGTTTTATCCTTGCTAGTTCTTGTACTTTTTATTTAAGTTCCTTTATTTTCTTTTAATTTTGTACATGCATGTTTTATTAATTTCACACAGGTATTTATGAAAGCATGGAAGAAAGCTTGTTCAACAGCATCAGGAGCTCTTGTGGTGCCTAAGAAAATGAACTATCTCCTTAAAGCTATCACATTCTCAGGTCCTTGCAAGTCTAGTACAACATTGAAGGTGAGCTAATCTGATTAACTTCTTAGGCGTTATGTTCATTATGAGCTAATATATTCTTCATTAACTATATACCACGTCAGACATTTGAAAAGGTCGTTCCATCATTGGTCGATATGTGGATTGGTAGGTCCTGAAAAGGAGCAAGGTGAAGATAAAGTGGTGGTCAGCTTCTGAATGAATTCATAATAAAATTAATTTTTGGAATTGATGTGCTAAGTGGCAGGTAAGTAAGAATTATTTTTTATTATAAACTTAAATAGCGCTGCACAAACAAGCAACAGTGATTGTCAAGTGCATGATCAGTTGCTCTCAAGGCACACCCCCTCTCATCTTTCTAATTTATAGATGACGTGTATGGTGCTTATTTTAGTTCTTTCACAATCCTTTAGATACATTACTCAGTTGTTGCTATGTTTGCATACACCATTACTATTCTTATCCATTTATCGATTCATTGTACTAAGAACATTACCTATTAGGTCATGTTTTGCTTAGTATAATGCTTACAGGTTTGGTATGTGGTGATTCATTTATTAACACTTTTGTATAGCTTTGT